>KK118094.1:866795-903640 GCA_000611955.2 Stegodyphus mimosarum | reverse complement strand
AAAAAAAAAAAAAAAAAAAAAATAGCGGATTTCTTATTTCTTACGCAATGGCACTGTACACAGCGAGGTTAGTTTAGTTATTTTAGTTTATTTATTATGTTAGCTTAATTATGTTAGCTTAATTATGCCGTATCTTGAGTTATCTGCCTATGAGAAGGGATACCTTTGTGACGAACTTTCTAAAGGAATCTGGATCTCATTCATGTTACACACGAGGAAAAACTTTCATGCATGAAGTCTGTTCGCCTGGATTTGAATCCGATTCGAACTATCAGTTTCTACAATTTTACCTCTTGTCTGTTGCTGGCCCCACTGTATATAACGAAAGCTATAACACTGAAATATAATGTTTACAACATGCAATGATGTGTTAAACAATAAACTAGGAACTGTTTTGACACAAACCACTTGCCTTCGTATTTTGTACTGTTCATACAGAGACAGAAACAAATTGCGGAGAATATTAATTTGATATGGTGTTGAATGCCAGTGTGAAACAATGGCGTCAGACTAAATAACTAAAATATAAAGAAAAAAATCTGAAAGGTTTCAGATTTTAAATTACGTCCAAAGGGGCGTTTGTCAACATTTTGTGTGTTACCTTTATTTATTAAATATCATGTTCTTCGCACTTAAACCATAAAATTCAGTTCAAGAGCAATATCGCAAAATAATTTTAAAATGAGCATATCTTTAGAATTTCCGATATACAGTCTCATGCGATGGAAATAAAAATGTTTTTTCTGTACAATGTTGCCATTGCTGGGTTAGAAATCATTGAAATTTTTTAATCAAAAATTTGTTAAAAGATTTACAAAATATGAAATCGATAATAAAACAAATTCCAAATTTCGGCTTCCATATGCCAATTTTCGCAGGACGATTATGTTATTCAAAATTGGATGACTCTAGGTACCGTTGTTTTATCACAATGCGAGAAACGTAGATACATTTACACAGATTCTTCATCATTTAATTTCTTTAAATATAATACAGGTTGATAATAATTGGTGGCAACAATTTGTAAAGTGAAACAACGCTTGTAGTGAATCAACGCAAAATGCCCAAATGAAAGTGATAGTCGTTCCGGGCAAATTGCCGCTTTGGACTAATAATGATAATAATAATAATAGAAACCTGTTTTATCCATCTGTTGACATAAAAAAAAGAATGTTATCGCCTAAAAGCGTCAACAGAATACCAACTGTCGGTGTATTAGCTGGTACTGGTTAAAACACAAATATCAAAACTATTTTAAGAACAGTATAATATTATCATTATAATATGTCAATCATATTGAATATAAATGCAGGTTAAGTCCAAACGAATCTTCTGTTGCAAATGGTTGTAGTAAATAGTGTAAGTACCATACATTTAAGTGTAATATATTAAATTAAATTTTAGTTATTCAGTTTTCTTTTCATATATTATACGGACTATATGTAAGATCAATTTTGTCGTGTCTGTAATCCAAACGAACAAATGGCGACGAGTTCTTCACTTGGCTTCTAAATTTGTTAGACTTCACTCCTTGAAACTTTGTGTATGAGAAGTGGTGTACTTAAAAGTAATAATTTTGGGCGCCAAAGTGAATAACAAACGTGTGGGAATTTAAATGGACTATTGGCTGAATGTGTGTCACGTGATAAGAAGAACTCGGAGAGCATTTTTGTTGCATGTTAAGCTATTTGGATGCTTAAAATTTAATTCAGTGTATCACAGATAATACAGCCAATTAAATTACTTTCTATTATCATTTGTAGCAGGATGATGTTTATCTTACAATGCAGAACCCTGTTCTAATTTTGCTTGTATTGTGGTCATGTTTTTCTTCCTTCAAAAGCATGTAGTATTTCATCGGCGGTAAACAAATGCTGTTTCTAAAAGGATTGCTACACAGTAATTCACTAACATCTGTGAAATTACTTTTGTTTTCCTACAAATCTTTTCGATTGATCTTGTCAGGTTTAATCTGTTTTGTTATTCTTCACATCTATTCAAGAGCTAATTGCTTTTAGAAATTCTTCAATATTTTTTTGAGGGTGTTAATAGTTTGTTTTCTGTTCCATCAATTTGGGAATTAGATTAAATTCCCATTCATATCAGTTATTTGTTGCGATTGTTTCAGTTATTACACTTGCTTTTATTAAATGCGTTTATGATCGCATTTTTTATGTCATTAATTTTACAATAAAACTAGAGAGGTAACAGTTATTGAGATATTACAAGAAGGTTTCTGATATTTTATTGGTAACTGATATATCAGTATTCTTTCCAACCGAATGTAACTCCGATATGTAATACATTTGTGCTTAGCGAAATGCAGCGAATGTATTGTATTCAAAGACTTTTAAAAAAGCAAAGGTAGTCAATTTTTCTGCTATGACAAATTTTCGTACTAAATATATCAGGAAAAGAA
Organism: Stegodyphus mimosarum; assembly: GCA_000611955.2. Taxonomy (NCBI): domain Eukaryota; kingdom Metazoa; phylum Arthropoda; class Arachnida; order Araneae; family Eresidae; genus Stegodyphus; species Stegodyphus mimosarum. Next base: position 901,221 of record KK118094.1, on the reverse strand, counting down.
AACATTTTCCCCATTTTTAGTGTTACTTTGTGTAAAATACTAAAACAATTCATTTGCTTAAAACCGTCCTTTCAGTCTACAACTAAATTTCAGAGGTACTGAAATTAAGGTATTGCAGCTTTATAAAAACAGTTTGTCCTTCTGGTATAGTGTTTTCTCAAATGCTGCTTTAAGTTGTCTTTTTATCATGGGAAACGGATTAATATCGTGAAGCTTTTGCCTTTATTATTTCGAAAAAGTATTTCTGAACACTTAACAAAAAGAAAAAAAAACTGAAATAAAGCAAGAGGGAGTGAATCTTAATTTTGAAGCTTCCTATTTGAAAAATGACAAGCTAAATTCGTGAATATCAAAATTAATTATTAAAATAATTCATTATCAAAAATAATAAAATTCATTCTTATTACTTTTAATGGTAGTGTATGTTCTTTCTTACAGTTTTGGGTACCTTATTATTGATTGACTTATAATCCTTTCATCTCTTCATGTTTCAAATATTTGAACCACATAATTATAGTGAATACTTTTAGATGCAGAAAATGTCTATCGCATTATTTTACAAATTTTTCTTATTTTACGTAAAAGGTTGAAAAATTTTTTGTACTACCTTTTTTGTACTAAATTTTACTATACTTCGAGGAAAAGAACAACTTTGTGCAGAACATCAACAGAGTAAAGCCCTGCCTAAGAATTTTGATCTACCAAGTCAGCACGAAATTAGATTGAATACTATTGCTTAACTTGTATTTAAATCTCCGGTCTTTATATATATCGCGAAATATCTGCTTTTCCGTTTGCAAAAATTGAGGCTAGTTTTGAACAAACACCAAATCTGGCAAACGATAATTGACAGTATTTTTGGGATTAGTATTGCGCAAATTCCACCGAACTTATCAAATACTAACTGACAACGTTTAAAGCACCTCAAATTGTTTTTCTTAAAATTTCTTCTACTTACAAACAGAATGTTTAGGCATTTAACCGTTTAATTTAATTCAGTGAATATCTACTGTCATGCATTTGAAAGCTGAACGAAAAATCAAACTGAAATTTTACTATAAAGCGGTAAAAGCAGCAACAGAGATATTTTGTAATAGGCAAAGCATGTGGAAATCAAGCGTTAACACAATCTAGTATTTTCTATTAGTGCATATAATCTCGAGATAGACGCGAAGATAATATTGAAGCAGGCGTGATATCCTTTCGCAGTCTCAAACAGAAGGATGTTGAAATATGGACAGGGATACCTTCGTGCAGGAATTTCTAAGGGAAATTGGTTCGTATTCATGCTGCACATGGAGAAATTCACGAAAACCAAGCAACTACGTAGCCAGCCCTTTCGCCTTGATTCGAGCCCCAGACAACGAATGTGTATGTTAAGAATGAAAACTTCGCCAAAGAAGGAGTGACTCCTCAGACCGCAGAGGAAAACATAATTTCTGTGCTCACTTTACAGGGGCTATTCATCCAACTTTAATACTTTTTTGCACATTCGCGAAATAGCTATCTAACCGGTGGGGAAGCAAATCCAGCCTTAATATCCCTTTCTGCGCATGCACGAAATAGTTATCCACCCGGTGTCGAAGGTAGAAGGTGAAGTTTGTCAAGAGTTCAAAGTTTTTTCTCCACCGTATTGACATAAATCAAATCGGGGATCCACGCAAGTAGATTAATAAATGGATTATTTATTTTGAGTAACAGAATGTACAAAAATCTGAGTTTCAGCTATCGAAAAATGTTTTACGAAACCTTAAATCTTATAAGTTCTTTGGTTTTGTACCGTATTCATCCGTTTCCTGAACACCTGGCGATTTGGCGACGAAAATTTGTCCCTCCACGAATTAGCAGTTACGTCTATGGAAGCTTCTTTACATACAAGTTCTTAGCCCTCGACGAACTACAGACATTCAGTGGGCTTCATCAGGCCACCGGTGGTGTTCGAACAGATTAAAACGTCGGAATATGTTCGAGAGGTATTGGTAAAATATCATCGCATGTCTATTCCAACAATAGCTGCTATGTTTAACATCAGTAAAGAAAATCACGGAAAAACCGTTACTATTTTTCTGTTGATTTTTCTGTCACTCAGTTCCATTCTCATCAAGCAGTTTTTACTAAAGGATAGTGTCGCAGTTCGCAGATATCCTTCTTACTCACAAAGATCTGGCACCAATAAGCTACGTTTTATTTCCTAAAGTAAAGTCTCATCTCAAAGGTCATTGCTTTAATCGCACTAAAAAGATTCAGAAAAGCACACCAGAGACACAGTGTTTTAACAGACGGTTCTGTAAACGAATGAAGGCAGCTGTATAAACGCGCCAACAGACTTTAAAGAAGAATGTTGTTTTCTTCAACTTTCGATTTTGCACGAACTTAGTGCTAAGATGCTTACTGTGTAAAACTATAAATTAACTTCAGATTTACAAAATTTAAAAACCACTGGAAACTGTAAATTCATTGTATCCTTTCACAAAGCTTTTTGGTACATGTTTTCGAAATGCTAATCGTTTCCCTTCGCACCTAAAAACGCGGCATAAGCAGAGAAACTAAGTATCTCACAAATAACGCTTCTATGCAGCAGAAAACAAACTACGAGAAACATTGCTAAAAAAAGCTAAGGATTTATTACTTTCGGAACTCTACACGAAGCAGTGGGCCATGGTAAAATACACGAATCAACTTCGTGCACCAAAGAATCTTTCTTTTCCTCCTCGCGTGATCATAAATAACGACTGCCACCTTTTCGACTCGCACAAGCATATTTTTTCTGAACTTCTGAAGTTACCATGCACTAATATGGCGTAAATGTCTCACATTTAGCATGCCAACATGTGATATTAACATTTGCTGTCAGTCATACACGATTTCTGACGTAGAATTTATCCCTTAAATTTTAGAGAATGCAGTATACCACTTAATAAGTGTTTCAAAGTTCGCGTGATAACAGATAATATTATTATTATCAGTCTTATACAATTTAATACTTAAAATTTTGTTGCTGAAATTGTGTCTAATTGTGTATCGATTTCATAAATTTTAAATTATTAATACTGTCGCGTAGTTTTAAATGCCTCTGATTTGTATGTTTTATATTAATTTGCATTACGGCATGATACTTACACGATATTTAAAAATTTAATTCATGAAATTAGCTTTTATTTCTCTTTTAATGTATAAAATATTATGTTTCGTACTTAAAAATTTTGATAAGTAAATTTTATATAATTATTTATGACACTTGTTTCAAATATAATAGATGCTAATAGCTTACCTAGCTATATATTATTTTCATAGCTACCTTTTAATGCGATATGAATACTAGCCAATTTCCTTAGAGAGTGCATTTGGAAGGCATCCCTTCCGCTCAGCAAATTTGCTTAGCCCTAGAATGCTTTGCTATAATCCAAATAATCTAAGTATCTCCTCTTTGCAAATTTGCCATTACATTATTCTCCTGTAATGACACCTTTTTAGCACACTGTATCAAAACAGAACTTTGCAAACACCTTTATTACAAATACTATTTTACTAACAGGTGTTTTCTGTATTTTCTTTTTCAAGAAAATAATGAGTAATATGTGCTTTTTCTTCAAAGTCATTTTTTTTTGTGATTTGTGGTTAAGGTTTGTATTTTATTATTAATACCTTTTAAATTAATTTGAAATATTTTGTTAATTAGAATTATATACGTCCTAACTTAACACATCAATTTTGCAGAATTTGAACTTGAAATAAGCTTTAAATTTTAAATCGGCTTCATTTTTGCCTATAAAACTGGTAATTATGTTTCGATGTGAAGAAACTAAATGCTTATGATCTAACACATAGACAAGAGATTGTGGTATGAGCGTACACTCGGCAACAATAGCAACAAGTTCATCTCGTACCACACGCGACTACGTCAGATGAGCTTTGACAACCTGTGAAAACAGCGAGGACTGGCACACATTTAAAACCTCTCTCTTTCACTGTCGAGATATATTGCAGTAGTTATTACAAGCCATAGTTCTGCAAATTGAACGGTGCTGTAATTTTAAAACGTTTACTTTTATTTTACATTATTTGGCAATAAATGTTGCTTTGATAGCTGCACTTTTTTATGGCATTGACCGGCAATGTATTTGAAAATCAAAATCAGTTTTAATTTCATTACAAAATCTGTTATTCTTTTTTTAAAAAATCATTCGTCTTACCAAAAGTAGTAAATCTTAAATTTACGTATGGAGCAGAGCATCATCTCATCATCTCATCATCAACAAGCTGAACCATGAGCATCACCTTCGCTTTCTAATTTTCATCTGCTGGGGAAAAAAGGAAAACAATCATGAAATATTTTATCAAATTTTCATGTGTTACAGCTAATATCAACAGCAAAAAATGTCGTCTTTTTAGACAGGAGATCTGTAATCTGAGGGGCAGGACGAACTTGAAGAACCAGAATGAGACATAAAATACTACGAGGCAGGGTACCTTAAGACATGGTACGTGTACCACTAATGGTACACTGGATTATTTTTGATGGTACAATTTTTTACACAATATTTAAAAGAATGTTAAAAATGAATATAAAAGGACACCCTTTTTTACATGATGGTGCATTAGTACATCATGGTTTACATACACTTTTTAATTCTTATTTACATGGTACAAAACTTAAAAAATGCGAGAATTTCTGCTTAAAGGAGAAATCTTTATCCTTTGAGGTTTTCAGGTCATATGAAGTTAAAAATACCTATATATAAGCATGAATATTAAATTGTTCAAAATGAAAATCTCGCAATTCTTAATTTCTGTTTCCATGTTTATCAGAATAATATCGTAAAATGCTGAAAAGGGAGTGAAACAAAAGCAGACATAAATTTAGTACTTATTTTTGCAGATCTGAGAGCTTTTCCCTGTATAAATTAGTGCACAACATTTCCTCTATTTCACCATCATTGTCACATTAATTTAAATGATGATAATGATATTTTGTCCTTAAAATGAATTATACAGAGTTTGACAGAAAGATATCTAATTCCTTAAATTCGAAAACTTTAGTAAATTTATGAAGACATTTTTAAAAATATGAGGTGGACACCACATGATTTCCTTGTCCAGCTTGTTAAATTATGTACATTTTTGCTGCACTTCATTTAAACTTACTTCCTCGAATTATTCTAACTTGAAAAATCAGTCCTTTAAAGGGAGTTGAAAATGGCATTGAATTTTAAAATGAAATTACCGGTCAGTGTTTCTCGTACAGGAGTCAAACTTCTTATAATTCTGATTATAAAACTTTCCCAGATATAAGTATAGGAACAGAGAGACCGCATTAAAATCTATATTTCTCTATTTATCGAAAATTATTGTTTTTGAAACTTAACATTGCCAAAACATGAATACTTTCGTCATTTGTAACAGTTCTGTAGTTCTAAGTATAGGATTACAACTAACGATTGCGAATATAAACCCCAATAAGTGAGTGAGTATATTTATATATATGCTGAGTGCAATAAAAAATTGAGAGATACAAGATGTTTTAACAGTCCCATATATAAAATTTCGATATTCTACGGCTAATTGTTTATGAATCATGCGAGGTACATACATACGCATAGACATCAAGGAAAAGTCCCTTTTGAATCCATTTTAAATCTCTTATATGATCCGTTTTGGAAAAAAAGGAGTTCTGTGACTGTACGTACATGTGTCGTGCAAAAACTTCGTCCAAATGGATTCGGGAAAGGTCGAAATGGATATTCCCTTTGAACTATGATAACCGAAATTTTTCGCAATTACAATACTTCCTTTACTTCGTACAAGGAAGTAAAAATTGTATGAGTTCCCATTAAGGAAAAATTTCGGGAAAATAATCGTTGCATTTTTATGAGTTAAACGTAAAAAAACGACAATTACCTTTAACTGCAAATTCAGAAGGATATGTTTATTTACTTTCTACAAAGGACCTGGTACAAATTTAATCTCCCAATATGCATCATGTTTTCCCGAATTGTTAATTTCCTAACATTTCCTAACGCACAACATTTTTAACAGTTGTTCCCTAATATTGATTTGAAAATGTCAAATATCAACGGATAATAGTCAATGAATTGTAATCTATATCAATAATTTCGTTCTGGACTAGCCCTCCAAATTTTTTACGTATAAGTACAGGAAGGTTTTCAGTTAAATTATAAAAAATTAATCGATATTTTACTGATTGAAAATTTTGTCTTTCGGAAATATTTTAAATATTCAGTTTTACTTTGATCTATGCCTTCCACCAAAATGTTTTACATAATATTCTTAAAGATTTTTACCTTATTTTAAGAAACTTTATACTGGAAGTACATATATGAAAGATCGATACTTAAGGAAGTAAAGCTTGTTGCTAGCTTTTCCGTATACCCTATAGAAGAATAGCACTTTAAAACATACTGAGTCACGTTCAGAAGACGAGTGTGTTTTACAGAAGTGCCTGTGAATGAAACTTATATCGACACAAATCGACATAGAAGCACAAAGGGCAAATGTAACACTTTATTAGAGTCGAATTTAAAAACAGTCTTATTTCAGGAAGTTTGAATGAAATCTCGAAAGTGGCTACAAATTCTGAATTTACATATCCCAATATTTTAAGCAGCTACCACAAATTGAATTTTTGCAATTTTCTTTATTTCATGTAAGTTTTTGCTATGATATTAGGTTAGCCTTGTTTAAAATTCCGTTTCTCATTAGATTCAGAAGTATCTTATTCGAGATTGATGCGTGTGTAAATTCCGAATGAAAACCATTCTGATCATAAAATAAGTAATACAACAACCTTGAGTTTGGCGTAGATTTAAGTTAAGATCTCAATCGATTTGGAGGCCAAACAGGTAGGTACAGGTCCCTCTTCATCAGGAGCAAGGAAATCTGCAAGACTGACTGATATCTTGGGTAACGCGGAAAAGAACTTGAAAATTTTTATATTCATTACTTAAATAAAATTAAAACTTACATCTGGATATTATTGAGTTAGTTCTTTTCGATGTATACATTTAAACTGCTGCATAAATTTCTTTTTAGTCTATATTTAGTTATAGAATTGATTAACTCTTCCTATGTGTGCCTTTAACACTTCTTTAGGAATTTGTTTACATAAGCGAAGCTAAAATCTCTTCTAACGTATGCATTATGCCGCTGACCGTTAATAATATCTAACAGCGCGATTTAGTGCCGGTTATGGATAAGTTGATTTCATAACCACACTCAAGATGTCTGCACTTTATTTTGATGCAACGCTGTTTGCTTCTTCCATAATCCATTTTACTTCCTTGTGAAAAGTAAAGGAAGTATCGTAATCGCGAAAGATTATGAGTATAATATGGGAATAGAAATATAGATTTTGACCCTTCCCGAATCTATTTGGACTATTTTTTTGCCTGACATTTGTACATACGAACAGAATAAAAGTTTGTTTTTCCAAAGTTTTATTGTAAAATGGATTCAAAAAGTAATTTTCTTGACGTTTGTACGCACGTATGTATTTATCTCGCAGAAGTCAAAAACGATTAGCTGCGGGTCGGGGAAATTTTGGATATGAGACTGCTATAACATCGAGTTCTGCATCTCCCTTTTTTTATTGAAATCGGCAGTATCAAACATATATATATATATATGTAAGATATAACAAAATACGATAGCTGCTTTAAAAAATAATTTGTCGACCTTAAAATTAACATTCTAAATTTGAGGCTCTCTCCCTAAATTCATCTGTTCTTCCTAATTCGAGATCTTTCTATCGTTATGTAACGCTACTTGAAAAGGGGCAACTAAAACTAAAGTTACCGATAATAGATTAGGTGTACATCAAATTTGGTATAAATATCGCTGGCGATTGATTCTTCTGCTGCATTCCTTTCTTAGCTTCTTCCCTTGCCGACATCTCTATTTTGCTAAGCCCCCTTGTTCTAATTCTAAAATGATATAACGTGCATATAAGAAATTATCGTAATTGCTATGATTAAAGAGTATATTGTCTACAAGGAATTATTCTTGGGTGCCTGAAAATCTGCAAATAAAGATATAAATAAAGATGATATTTGGCTAAATCTAGTTTGGTATCAACCCCTTCCTCTCGACGTACCATTCAGCCATCGTGACTGGGCTTCGAAATTATCACATATATATATGGATATATATCACAGCCTTACCCGATTTAAAAGCCGTTACCTTTATTCTCGCAGTGGTTGATCGTAGTCATACATTTCCAATGACAAAAATGTTTAAATGACAAAAATATCCACATTCTGGTAATGCCAAACTTTTAAAAACTATTTATTTTGGACAAATAACGAAATCTAGCTTTTAACGCGCTCTACGGGTTCCTATACTTATGTCTAGGGAAAGTTTGGTACTCGTTATGATAAAATAAAATTATAAGAAATTTGACCCCTTTCCGGCAAAAATTGACCGGGATATTTAATTTCAAGATTTGCAATTTTTGATGTCATTTTCAACTTGCTTTATCAATTAACTGAGTTAGAATAATTCGAGGAAGTAAGTTTGAAGGAAATGCAGCAAAAAAAATTTTATAATTAAATACGCAGTACAAAGTCATGTGGTGCCCGTATCAGATTTTTTGTTTTGATGAACAAGCATAGAAATTAACTGTTGTTGCTTTAATTTTCTTGAATTTTGGAAACAGAATGAGTTCGATGGTTGTAGAATCACATTTGTAACAGTACTCTGGTTCATTTATAGTTTGTCGAGAGATTTGCTTTATTTGTTTATAGCAGAGCAAGCTGAGGCTATCTGCTTATGGTAAAGAATGTTTTCTTCAATAACTTTCTAATAGCTGCTCGAGAGAAGTAGCATCTGTTGAATACGAGAAATAGCAGGTGGATATTGGGAGACGAAACAGTATAGGTTAAAACAATCATCTGTAGAAAGTTTGCAGCCACAGCTTTCTAAAATAAAGGTTCTGGTAAAATCGGAGGACCGAAAAAAGTAGTAGAAATCGACGAAAGCTTTTTTACGAAGAGCAAAAATGAAGGATGTCAAATACTCCCGCGACGATGGCTTTTGAATGGGTTTTCGCAGAGAGAACTAAAGAAGGCTTTATTGTAAAGAATTGCAAACAGAAGTGTGGCTCAGAACTACGCAAGAACGACTGGTTCAGATTTGAGAGGAACCTTCGCCAACTTTCATGGTTTGCTGGTAGCCACCTTTCAGTATCAGCCGGATAATGCGTAAGTACTGAAGTTTTTAGCCGCCTTTTTTCATTAGTGTATTTGCTTTTAAGATTAGCCTGAAGCCTTTTGATACATTTATTTGAACCTTTTAATTTGAATTACACTGGAGGCATATTCGATTTACATACAAAATTAATTTCTAGATCGATCGTTTAAATATTAATATCATTATTTGTATTACATTACTAGCTAAATCAGGGTGACATTTTATTTGTGATGAGCTTCTGCGTATTTCAGGATTGAATCAATTTTATATGAACTTTAGGACAATTTTGGTTTTAGAATAGGTACCTCCCCCCAATTTTTGGAATTCTTTTAATTTAAGTCTAGATCTTTCTTGACCCGATAAGCAGTTCATTTTGATTTCGTCAACTTTTAAGAACCTGACGGAAAGAATCTTACTGTTCCTCGAGTAATTTCCCATTTAATCATTGCCATGATAAGCTTACTTCGTTTTCAGGCCTTCTATTCCAAAATTGTGATTGATAATCAACCGTGGACATCCTACCTCTTTAAATCTCAACAAATCAACTTTTCTTTGCATTTAATTATTTTAATAAAATTCAGAAATAACAATTTATTTGGCATCACAATTATAAGATGCAATCTCGTTCTTAATGGCTTTCGTTAAATGGAGTGCTACTTTATGATCTATTATAGCATATAACTGATATTGCTAATTACCTTAAGGCTATAAATCGCGTTTTCTAAGGAATTTTTTTATTTGCAGATTTAGCTTTATTGTCGCATGTTTAACAAACGTGACTGTCCTATTCTTGTTTAACCTCCTGCATTACACCCTTCTGTCTTTTACACTGTATAGTTATTTATGAAACTCTGATTACGATTTGAGACTTTCAGCTTAGCGCTCAGTTCCGTAAAATGAAGTCAATAATCTATTTTGGGGCATATCAAACGATTAACAAGGGCCTCGTTATATCCACACTGACAATACTCAATCTTTCTGTCATACAGAAAGGTTAACTTAAAGATATAATAAATGTTACCCTTTATTTGGCGATGTACTGCGTCGCCCTCATTAAACTTGAACTCAAAACTGCTGTTTCTAGCATTATTGGATTATTTCAAAATCAACAACAAAGAAAGCGCTGTTAGATCTGGAATTCTTGATAGCCAATATGATAGAGTCATCTCTCAACATTTTAACAGAATTCGTCATTAAACTAATTGTACATCGCGAGATAATCTTAGGAATAAATAAATTGTCATCAAATACAACTTTTACTTTTATTTGCTTCACAACTGATAGAAACTCTACGAGATTTCTGAATTACGTATACTGATTTAACCCTCAATAGGTTTTGGGCGTAAAATTCCGCATAGAGAAGTAACTTCTCAATTCGTTACACAAGAGAAATTTCATCAAATACTGGTGAATCCAATTTCATTTGAAACATATTTTTCCTCTCGCACCTTTTTTTTTTTCACGAATTCGTTGGGAGCATAATATTTTTTAGTCTTATCACCCTCCGACTTCCTGTCGCACTTAATTGGTAGCGGGAAATTATTATAGCAGTTATAAAATAAAACTGAAACATTTGCATTGGCTTGTAAGCCCCTTTTGGAGGTCAGTATTGCAATGATTCTTCTTGAAAATGACAGAAAAATATCGTATCCAATCACTGAAAGTACTTTTAGCCATTCGTCTTGCAAAAAAATTGTTATTTTGCTTCATGAATATATAAAAAAACAGTTTCTATTAATATTCCGCAAAGAGGTTCAGTAAATTTCAGATCACAGGATCATTCTAGATGTAGAAAATGTTGAAGTCTACTTCTCTATTCTTCAAACCATTTCGTCATCAGTTTTGCGGTATGAATTGATGCATATTCATCTTGATATTCACCATCTCCTTTGAGATACAATATTTGAACATATGAGTGGTTTGGGTCCTTTGGAATACATGCGAGTCTCTGATTATAACCATAAAAGACCTTTTCATTTTTTTTTTTTGAGACTTCTGTGATACTGCGGTCCAAAGCCCCAAATATCAATCTTCACGCTTCATTTTGAGCATAAGATAATCCGGATAGTTCGCCTCTACGAGATTTCTCCACCCATTAATTCTTTGAAAGATAGAAAAGATAGTGAAAAAGAAGATTGCTTAAAAGTACACATTTTGTATTGCATCTTGTCCAAATGTAGCCCATCTAATGCCACTGAATTTCACATTTAAAATAAAATCTGGTTAACAAAAGCTTTGCCGTGATTGCTCGACTATGTGCTTTAACCATGCAAATCTCCCAGTAGAATGTTTTTATAAGAATGTGTGAACTCGTGAATATGTTGAGTTCTTTCACAATTTGACTAGTCGTATTTTGCATTTTTTTGCCCTCAGTTTTGTTCCTACTTCAGTAATTAACTGTAGTGAGGCAAACTCATCACTTTAGGTTTTCAGAAAGAACTACAAATTCAACAGCCAAACAAGCATCAATAATTTATTCTCTATTGAACGTTTTTACGTCTTCCAGTTAAATACTCTAAAACCTCAATGTTTTAATTCGCTATCAGTAATACACTGGTGTAAACTCAAACTTCATAATCTACTGTTAGTGCTAAAATTCACAATCATTCAAGGTTCGCAACTGGAAGTGGTTTTGAATGGAAGTAGAAAGTGCCGTATTCGCCAAGTGTTTTATTTTCTTATTTAACCTCTGTAATTTCAATTAACATCTGTAATAAAAACTTCACTTTCATAGTGTTAAAGGACGTTATAGTGATTAATGTGTAATGACTTATTCCGCGGTGGCGAGCTTTTTTGAATCCATGTTAAGATTAACCATAGCGGCTTTGCAAAATAAAGATATTTAAAATTCGTTGATCCTAAAGTTCTCTTGAAAGCCTGATGGTGAATTTCCTTAGAATTTCACTTATACGTAAATGCGCCGAAAGAAATTCAGCTACTCAAGTCAAAATTTTAAATGAGCTAAAAATGCAATACATTTAATTGGATCTTCCTGAATATTTTTCTGCTAAACACTGTGTATTAAAATGTGTGCATAAATTTAAAATACTTGGGGAAAATCAGTGCAGTAACACTGCTGAGAGTTAAATAGAGTTATGGTTAATTGTAACAGGGAGCGAATTGCCAGACATTCGAAGTTCATCCTTCCTCGTACCATAGGTAAAAATTCTAAAGGAAATTAGACATGTACGGCTTCTGTGCTTTTCGATACTGGATGAAGTTTTCTGTGCTGCCTTCTCTTAAACTAACTATAATCAGAAAAATTTGAATTTTAACATTGTTTTAAAGATAACAATTTAAATATTCTGCGAATACTTATTATTAAATTTTGATTATTTCCGAACAATTTAGCTCTCGGCTTTTGCATTTCATCAAACAACATATAGTGTACGTTCAGAATCTTTTCACGAAGGCTTTTCCGAGGGAACTCGTCTTTAGTTATTTATCTACACAAAGCTAAACTGTCAGATCTCATTTAGCACTTAACGCAATTAGAAGCTAATGTAACACGAATTCGTCTTGAGCATGTCATTAAAATTAACTCGCATGTCAGCAATTTATCTTTTCAAGTGTGGATTAACTCTACCTTGCTTTCCTATTCTGTGTCTTTTGCATAAAATATTAAAGTTCCTTTATTTGCGAAGACAATTTGCTGCATTGTTACTGCATTAAACTGTTTAGTTGTTTCCAGTACTACTATTGTGTTACATTGTTTAGGTGCACAGATTCTTTTCAAAAGAAAAAGATTTACGGAATTTCATAAGAATTGTTCACTTGTGAAAACTTTTATGGAAAGCACCATAATATCGGTATTACTTTTCATGTAGAAAAGCATATGTGCACTGTGAATAACCTATTGTATGATCCAATATCGCGCGTCTTTACATTTTACAGAGTTAGCTAAAAGAAATAGACCCTTTGAAAGTTCTATAAAAGCAAAAGTTTTAATAGCACGTCTGAAACTGTTAGAAGAGTATGTCCTGAAATTTGTATGGATAAGTTAAAAATATTTTACTCTGACCGTTTTCTTACATGACAAATATCAATGTAATAGTTAAGTTTATCTGTAAAACATTCTCAGCAAGTACATGGCAATAAAACCAACTGTTGTTATGATAGCAGTATATTCAACAGCAATAGCAGTGCGATAGCAGATTCAGGTAGCCCAGATCTGTAGGAAGCAGAGAAAAAAATGTGGTCTTTGATGAATTTTTACAAATAATGTCACAGGGTGTTAAATCTGGAATCCTTGATAGCCAATATGATAGAGTCATCTCTTGGTAAGTTGAACGACCAATCCATCATCGAGAAAGATGTTCGTCCATTCCATGCTCTGAAGCGGCATTATACAGCAATGTATGTTTTTGAATATTCAAATATCCTAAAAGCCTTTATTTCTGATTGATTTGATTAGCGACGATATTGCGCAACCGATTCAAAAGTGAGCACTTGATGCTGACGTTATCAAAATAAACTAAAAAACGAGGTTCATTATCTTGAAAATTTCCTCTATAAAACGGTATCAAGTGCTTCCTGATAAAATAAGTATTTTTCGATTTGTAAGTATCATTTTGTTTATTTCCTTTAGGCTAATCTCGCTGCTTTGAATTATACTTAAGGACTTGGACTTTTAAGCTTTTAGTACAAAGTGGTTAACTTCAATAACTTTAGCAGTATTTGGAATTGATTCTACTCCTCTCCTCGTCTCCCAGAAAAAGAAAAGACACTGATATTCTAAATTTGACTTGCAAATGTTTTCATTTTATTTTGTAATCTTCTCCATCCTATAGAGTATAAACATATTTAACATTTTTAATGTTAATGAGGCATGCACCAGAAAAGTTAGTAGATAAAACTGAAAAGGAAAACTAATTCTAAGATTGATGTGGCAAGAAATCTTGATACCTTTTCCAAATTTTGGAATAATTTTATTCTATTCAATTTTTAAATATTAGAATTAGCTGAAAAAAAGAGCTCATCAAGTAAATCTTAATGTAAAAAATCAACTTAATTGATAGATGTTATTTCAGAAGATAAATATAAAGGGAGAATGACGAATTTTTGAGAACTTGCTAGTAGCCCACTACGATGACCTCTGTAGTGTAAAGGATAAGGAAACCAATGGAAAGAAACAAAACAAGTAGTGCCATTTAACGGAAGGAATATAGAAATAATGTTCATGACAATTATATGACTTCAAATTACATTTTACGAAACTTTGACGTGTTAATGATTCTGAACAAATATATTAGAATTATGGAGTTTTCAAATCGAAAAATTTCTTCTCAGTGTCATACACTGATTTTTTCTTGGATATAAAAAACAAAAGAAAGACTGTTTGATGAAATTTTTCGGAGTCCTAACTGAAAAGGCAAGATTATAAAACAGAAAACTATTCACAGAATGCAGGCACAATTTCCTAGAAAACCTACGACACGGATATTCAGATACACGAGTTTAAGAAAGAATTGAGAAAGGGAAAATTCCTTACGGGAATTTCTAGAAAAGTAACCCAGAAGAAACTGCTTCAAGCGGAGTAAACTTAAATATTTGATGTGGAAGTAAAAAAGGCAAAAAGGATTACAAAAAATGAACTAGGTCGCTGAACTTACTTTTTATCCAAGTTAGAAACTGTGGATTTACTTTCCAAGAGGTACATACCACAGAATTCTGTTTCTCAAATACCATCTAGCGTTTTGGGTTTACTAACAGTTGTTAATAAAATGTGTATAATTTTCCATAAATTAATTTCATACCTTTCATTGTATAAACAATGGCATTTTATATCTTAGCCCTTTAGATAAAAATCACCGTATACCACTAAATATCATCTTATGCAAATCCCCCTGAGATCTAAAACCTCGTTATATCGCGCTCTGCTATATTGGGAAGAACTGTACATCTTATAAATCAAGTTGTTCATAGGTCTTTGCACACGCTGCCTGAATGATTCAATTTACAGCATGCTCTGGTGATGCTCAGTGCCTGAGTATTATGCATACTGAGAACATTCGTTTTAGTTATCGTATAAGAACGTTAATCATAAACAAATTCTTAAAATGCTCTCCTGTATGTATTTTTTAAATAATTGCCTTTAAACACAAGGAGAATTATACTTTTAAACACACCTCTTAATTTATTAAAATAATAAAACTTTCAAGACTGAGTAAAATTACATGAAATTCAAACTCACTTAACGATTACTAAAAAGAAGATATGCCATCGACAAGTTCCCATTAGACAGAAATGGTGATGGTTGTGGGAGCAACTGTTCAGAGACTTTCTTAATTTATAGAGCTTAGTCGACACTTCTAAATTCAAAGCTGTCCATAACATGCGCAACAAGGTGCTACCTCTCCATAATTAGCGGCAACCCGACCCAGAGTAATGGCAAACCCCTCACGGATAAAATCTGGGACCCCGCACCACGTGACACTCATTACCAGGTTCGAAGTTGCCACGGGCTTTCCTTTTCCTAAATGGGCATTTACACTGGTTCTAATTTAGTACTGCATCAGCAACTTTGCCGCCCCGTAAATCAGCGGGTAAGACCAAGAGTGGAAAGTTTATCGCATTCTGTCAGTGTATGATGTGATATCATTTCGCGCCGGTGTGGAATTTATAGCGGTCCACGACAGCTGACGTCAGCGAATCCTACCCATTTGTCATTGTTTGGAGTGGCAGTTGGTTGCTATTGGATGTTGAAAATCCGCTTCGAAGTTCTTACTTTTAATATAATAGCAGAATACGATGTTATTCGGTGTACGTTTAGTGGTGCGGATATTTAACTTAGTACTGTTAAATCTCGCATTAACATTTCCGATTTTAAAAGTAAAATAAATGCTAGCGACCTTTTGTTAACTGCAATAAAATAACGTAATAAAATAGCTTAGATATATTACCGAATGGTGATCTCAGACTCGGCATTGTATTCGCTTGCAGAAGGTATGGATAGGTTACGTTAAATTGAATATGACAAAGTTCTTATGATTTGGGAAGAATTCTTAGTGTGGAATTTGTAGACACTGTAATATATTGTGGATTAGATTACATTTTAGATTATGGCAAAGCACGCAAAGGCTATATGTGTAAGTGGAGAGACGTCTTCATGGCGGATATTTTAAGGAGAATTGTAGACATTTCGTTCGCATCAGGAAACATGAGAACACTTGCTACTTCTCTAGGATTAGAAATAATGAACCTTGCAGCTGCTAGATGGACATGCTAATTTCTTACTCCACGAGAGTACGCAAGAGAGAATGCTGTAATTCCTTAGATATTTTCCCACTTAAATGACGATTAACAAGAGGTACGAGTTGATCAAATCTATGTGCAAAAATTATTTTCCATTGCATTATAGCCCCAGTGACATTCTGCAGACCATCTGATATTTTGGAACCATAAGAAATCAATTGCGTCTTCTACGGCATTCGAATTACTACTCTTCCAGTTGCTATCTTGACATGGTAACCACTTACACTATGAAGTATTCCAGGGATGGAAATGTGATAATTCTTTACAAGCTTTCGAAAAACAGCGAAACCATGAAAACGACATAAAGCCAGTCCGTTTAATCTCTAGGAACCGAACCAAAACAAACCACTAGAATTCAAAATGATCATATCTGCTTAACCACTGTTTTACCTCTTGTTTAAGCTGAATACTTGAGCATTTCAAAATTAAAAATTGTTCCTCAAGTAAAGGTAGATTGTTTATGTGTGCTTTTATGTGCATAAATAATTTATGTGCATTTAATTTTCTATCAATCTAAACACAAAACAATCAGTATATCGCAAATTCTGATAGTTAAATGGCTTAAAAAAGAAATAATTTAGCATAGTAAATCATTCTTAAAGAGTTAACATGTGTTACCTCATTTTAACTGACTACTTAACATATGTCAACCTAACATATGCCATTGCATATGTCTTAATAGATTATTTATGTTTTGAAACATAAATAATGTATTAAAATAAGTTCTTAATTAATTTACTCTATGGCTGGTATCACACATCCATTTATTTCAGATGAACAATTGTTTCAAACAATTTTTTACCTTCTTTGCCATTGAAAGAAAGATTTCTCTTTTTTTTTTTTTGGCAAAAAATTATAAGTTGTTCGTTTTCAACAGCCAATCAGCTATCAGCATCGAATCCCCGTCATTAACCATCATTTGTATTGGAGAACTAGTTTTCACTTCACATGGTAACCCCAAAATGATCCTCGGTGATTGACTGTTTCGTGTCGTGTGACACAGCAGAGAAATTTGTAAAGAACTGTTCTTTCGAAATATTTTGAATGTGTGATACGACCTTAAAACTGTTCGGTTTGTAATTTCAATTAAACGCGCACGTTGTGTCCATTTGATGTTTTTGAGCTTATAAAGCAAATCTGTGGTCAAAGAAATCTTCTACTTCAGGAAACGTGAAAGTAGCTTCTGTTTCTTCGTAAGGAAGTTAACATTCATTTGCTGCCGGCCTTTGTGGCGTAATTGAAATGTCCGAGATATCACGTGAGTACCGTTTAAAAGACTATGAGTAAAAACTTCCTTCAGGTAATTTTCCAGTGGGTCACATTCAGCTATCCATGTCGTGCCCATTAAGTAGGGAAGAATGTAAAAACTTTTCTCTTTCCTTACTGCTTACCTTCGTGGTATAAATGAAAGTACATCCGGCTACCAATCAGAAGTTTGGGATTTCGAATCCCGGCAAGAGCATAACTTGCTTTCTTGTGTTTCCTGCTCCAAAAATTCTAAATATCCCTACATCTTCTAATTTAAATTTTAAAACTTAATTTCATTTGCATAATCATATGGCACAATCATAAAAGCTTAAATGCTTATTTATTTATATTGCATATTTATAATCAAGACAATCTTGAAATGCTTTATTAAAGTTACGCCCACCTTGAAGAGAAGGGAAACTGACTAATTTAAACCATATCGTGGGCGACCATGGAGCTTCCTACCTCCATGTGAGCGTCGCAGGAAAAGCGGATTACGACGTCAGGACGAGATATCGGGATGAAACGCATTAGAGGGGTACAATGGGATGTTACCGCCATTATTTACTTTAAAATGCAAGTACCTAACGAAAAATGGTTGAGATTACTAACACGTATTTGTTTCAATGGGAAATATTCATTTCGATTAAATTTTCAAACCGTTTATTTGGTAAAATCATGATTATGTAGTTTCTGATGAATCTGTTACAGGCCTCGTAACCTTGACCCGCGAGTCACTGAACAATCCATGTCATAGTTTCAAGTGATCCACAAATAAACAAAAATAAATAATAACAATAATAATTTTGTTTAATTACAAAGTTGCAATAACGAACATGCATTTTTATTTGAACGAAACAAATCTGTTGCTTAAATGAAGTGCACGAGCTTTCTTCATCTATTTTACGTATATTTTCAACTAAAAATTATTTAACAACCTATTTTATCCAGCATAATTCTCAAATAAATGCGCTACTATCTAAGCAATAGATGTTTCGTTAAATCCCGTAAAAGTATCTCATTTTCAAAAGCTTTTTAACTTACTGTATTTACTGCCATATTTCTGCCTCTCGTGTGACTTTCCTCTTAGTTTACGATTTAGAAACATCTGGTTTGTGGTAACAGCGTAAATGCATGCAAAAATAGGAAAATATTTTGTGTTAGTAAAAATATTATAATTGAAATTGATAAATCTTATGAAATGTGTAATATAATAATAATAGTGCATCTTTGTATGCTATTTAATGGGCCATATTTATCATTTAAAACATCTCTTTAAAAATATTGTATCATGTGTATTTTTCTCCCCCTTCCCTTGTTTTCAACCATTAAAATAAGTAGGAAGAGGAGAGGCGAAATACGCAAGTCAATACGGTACTTGAAACGCCCATAAAATCATTTACGTTAAGTCGCATTTTTTTTTTAAAGAATTGTATTCTTTTGCCATGAAAACACGTCCACACTAATTAAATCAATAGGTTCTCAGAAAACGTTTGTTTGTATTTCGGATAGGCTTAGGCCGCGAAAATTTCCGTCCAGCAAATAATGAGTACCATGTAAAAAGATACGGAGTTACTCAAGAAACACCCGCAGCATAGCAAAACGAAATCGTTCGATCTTAATGCAATTTATTTCTTCCTTCTATCCTGTTGTCTATACCATATCCAGAATTTCATTAAACAAAGCTGTGTGAAAGATATCCAATTCTCTTTGCAAGAATTAAAATGGAAAGAAACCGTGAACTGGCAGCAAACCAATGAAAATGTTTTCTCGCTCTATTTGTAACCTTATTTTGTTTCGGATTTTTCTATTTTTTCTCTTTTTTCTTTTATTTTTTCCCCACCGCTGTCTCGAAGACAACTTAGAATTTTAGATTAAGATCTTTTCGTTCGATAATGTCCCGGGAGATGGTATTATTACCATCTTAGATGAGTATTCCACTTTAAAGGAACGTCTGAGGGAAGGAAGAAGTATTTTTGATTGTATTATTTTTTGTAACAGGATGAAAAGTTTATAATGAGTTTGAATAATTAGCTTACACTATTCTATTTTAAGTATTCTTCGTCAGAAATTTTAATTTTTTATTATAGAAGCGAAGACTTGCTGAAAAATCCTGTTAAAATATGCGTGTTTTATTTGAAGCTTGTGGTGAAGTTTAAATTGAAACATATTTTTGTTCTTAAAATCCAATATGTTAAAATGATTCCGCAGTTTTGAATTTTTAAGAGACAAAGTGCTTATGTATAAGAATCCTATTAATATATACCGCAGTGCTCATAGACGTTTCTTTTCATATAAAAAAAGACAAAAATTTCAGTTGGTTCCAATGCATATATATGAACTAAATTTGCAGGCTTATGACAACCATAAGACCTAAGATTAGCACAAAAATAGCAAACGGTTTTTCTGCTTTAAATAATGAATATTTTAAGGAATTAAACATAACGGAAAGAAGCATATGCAAGCGCTTTTTCTTCAAGCCCCCATCAAAATTCTAAATTAACTATTCTATTAGTCTAAGACAACTATCGCATATTATGCACTGCGAAGCTTGAAGCGCCCGTCTATTGATCAAGTAATTAAGAACGGTGAATACTGAAAGTTCGATCAGGCTTCTAGCCTAAGCGAAAGATGTAGCTGCATGGCTGGTTTCTGTGGTTCTTTTTCCCATGTGAAACCGTGAATAGAAGCCATTTTTCTCTTAGAAAGTCCTTCACGAAGGCATCCTTTCCTTTAGTCAGATAGCCGCTGTGCTTTGCCATGTTCAAATAACTAACCGAACTGTTTGATTCAGAAATGTGTCTATGGATTACGGTATGTAATAGATCAAATACATATCTCTGCGTTCATATCGCTATGCATATCATTCAAAATTCGAATTTCAGAATGGCGATTTACGCCATCAGACCGCTTTTACTATAGCTTAACAGCGTTCTGCTCCCCTTTAATGCTCCATTCCAATACAAATTGTGCCTAATTCAGCCCCCCCCCACCTGTCTTAACATTTTCGACAGATATTTTTTAATCACCGTCTACACTGAAAGATGCTTAGGCAGAAAAGGAGTATATATTCTGTTAGATTTAAGCCAAGTGTTTTTCCTTTTGTATCTACAACGCTAAAGATATTATCTACGAAGTGGATGATAATTATGCTAATAGTCAAACAGAAGACTACGGAACTCAAATGAATTTACCTTTAGCGGAAACTAACTTCTGAACTTTATGAGAAAACTCTGAGTCGAATGCCAGTATAAAGGAATTCAGTTCAATGTGTGTTAATTAAGATTAAACAAAATTAAAAAAATAGTTTTTTTATTGTTTAACTTGTAATAGTATTTTGTGATCGAATTGTTTACAAATTATTGGAATCTGTACATGAGATCCAAGCCGACCCTCAAACTTCAGCAGTAAAACATTTGCTAAAAATGATCAGTTTATACACGGACTGCAAATGTTTTGCTACTTTCCATTAATATTTCCGAAAACGTAAGCTGCCAGATCTTATTCCAAAACACAGATTCGAAGATTATCCAAAGTTTCGCTGAACTTTTGAAATCTATGAAAAAGTCGTATTTCCAAAGTTCCTTAAATTCACCTTGCATTGCCAATCAATGATGACGAATAATTAAGACGCAAAATAACATTTTTTTAAAGAAATGTTTGATGAAAAATATTTGTGTAAGCACAGTTATCAAATTCTAATACTGATGTAAATAACAATGTTTAAACATATTTCATATATGTTTAAACATATTGATTGGTTTATAAGGTAAGTTTCAATTAAATAAAGCATGACCATGAAGTTTATTCGGTTATGCATATATTATTATTTCTTTCCTGATAAACATCCCCAAATGTTACAGTAAAACCTCTGCTGTAAAATGTTTCTCGAAATTCTTAATATTAATCGTAGGCAACGAAAGTTTCGCAAATTTTCTCTACCTACGCCATAACCTCATGATCGTCCCGAGAATTGGCTTTATTTTTTCCTATCTTCACAATGAAATTTCTGTTTTAATCAAAGTGAAAATATAAGAACACCCGTGCAGCTAACTATTTTATTTTAGATAAGTAAACTCGAAAATCTTTAATATCTTTAACAGTCTAATTAGGAACAGTTCCGACCTTTCAATTATTAGTTATCCGAAGCTAAAACTATGTATAAAGTTCGAATAGATCTACATATTGCTTACACAGAATCACAAACAATGATTACAAAAATATATTGAATTCTCGTGTTCTTAAGGAAACATTACATCAGGAGGAATAATTACCTACATGATTTACAAAAAGTCGATTAGATCACGAAATCAAGGAACGAGGAATCTGATAATATTCTAACTACACTACACATGGTTAACACACAAGCAAAATTCAGCAAGAAGTTTTTTTTTTAAAAAAAGATATATAAGATATATAATTAAAATCACTTGTTTATCGATTTATACTCTTTGTGCCACTAAAATACACTCATGAACAATTGCTAAGTAACGAGCAACATTACCCCCATAGCAGTTAAGCTCTAACAATGTGGGGAAATGAATACAAGAAAAATGAAAGGAAGCAACACGTGGAAAATTAGAATAAGTGCGGGATGTAGTTTTAGCAGATGTGTGCGTACGCAAATTTTCATTTTCCAGCCTGTTCATCACGTGATAGCCCTGATGAAAGATTTAAATGATTTGACGTGTGTAGGCAGTCTTTGGAACGAATTATCCTGCTGGAAATGCCAGGAAAAAACACCAAAGCATCAAGGACAGTTGTGCTAAGTGAAAGTTTTACGAGAAAAATCTAGGGGTCGCTCTTGAAAGTTTCGGTATGTCTTCCCGATATCGCTCAGATGATTTTACATGTCGCCTTATTAGAAGAAGGGGAAATAACAGATGTTGCCAGGGAGTTCATCATCGCCCACAACGTTATTTCATTGCTTGAAATATGTAGTCAGCGTCACAGGGAAGGTTATATTAGATGTACGACGGCTGCAGGGACAGGTATATTGTCCTACTGACAGAAAGAAACCGGCGTATCAGTTCAGCTGGTACCGAAGAGTTTCTTGTTACCACAAGACAGAGGATTTCCCGTATATGTGTAATCGAACGTTTGGGAGAAAGAAGATTATACCCCCGCAGACCTTTCTTTCTGTCCCATTGTCCAGGCCGCAACATACCGCCGGTCTGCAATTGTATCGCGAACGTCGCGGTTGGACTAAAGAGGGCTGGGCTGGCGTATTATTCTCGGATGAGAGTAGGTTCATTCTGTCATCGGAATGTAGATGCCAGTTCATTTGGTGTGAGAGTAGTACTGCTTATCGTCTAGAATAATGATGGAAAGGGACTGATCAATGGCCTCAAACTTCTACATATGGTTGCAACTGGCAGTATGACCTCCTAGCTATACATTGATGAAGTTCTGCCTCATGTTCGCCTTCTCCGTCGTGCTTCCAGTAACAAATTTATTTTCATGAACGACAACGCACCTTGCCACCGAACATTCGCTGTTTAGGATTATCTAGATAGCGAAAATATCCAACTCCTCGTATAGACAGCCCGTTCTTCATATGTAAATCTCATTGAAAATGTTTGGAATGCTTTGGCAAGGGGACTTGCTGATCGCAAGTACCTTCCAGCGAACAAAGACACTCTCATTCGTGCATTGACAGAGAAGTAGGAACAATTGCCTCAACAGCTACTGAATAATGTTGCGCAAAGCGGGACACCACATGTGGAAAGTTGCATCGCACTACACGGTGTACATTTCCTGTACTGATACATTTTAAAGGTGCCTGCTGTCGTTCAAATGCGTATTTTCATTTCTTCGCGTACAGTATCAAAGAACACTTTAATATTTTTCTACGCTTCAAAACTTTTGTGTTTTTCTGAACAATAAATGTCCTTTTTATTTTAATATCTGTACAGTGTAGCAACAATATTTTATCGTGATTAGCCCCTACCCCTGCTTAATGTTATGTTTTAAATTAGTATACCATCCATAGCAATTGTCCGGTACTGCATTTCGATTGCAAATATTAAGCGACGAAACTTTTTTTTGCCATGCAGTTGCAACCTAACAATAGTTATCGCATCATACTTTGAAGACTCTTTACGGAGGTTTTTATAGAAGGTTGTCCAGTATTTTATAAAATGAAGCAAATACCCAGTACTTTAGGTTTTCGTAAAATAAGATGTTGGTCTAAAGCTGAGGCTGAAAATATAATATCCTCTATGTCACTCTTGCTCAGATCATTCTCGTGGATTATGAATATATGAGCATAGGAGTCAAGTAGAAACTTTGTTCCGTCTTAAATTGTGTTATATAAAAGCATATGCTTATATAACCTTATGCTTATTTAACGTATACGCGAGCTTATAAGCAGATACTTTTAAGCTCGCGTTAATGTTTGTAATGCCGACAATACAGGTGTCTCATAAATTTGGCTTTTAAAATATCATAAAATTAACAAGTTGACATACTAAAATGTGTTTTTCTCAAAGACTTACTATACAGGTGGATTATTTTTTGGCATAAGACCAAAGTTCAGATTTTTATGTGAGATGACGCTCTACCTCTAATGTCACAAAATCTCAAAAATGTGAAAATTTAAATCTTTTAAAGGGAGATGTGTAATTAAAAATTCATTGTGTACTGTTACATTCTAATATGTTGGTAAATGCAAACGAATAAATTATGTATAACCATAACCTTTTTTTTTTTCATCTTATTCTTACAGAGATACTAGCACGCCATCCGTTGGTGAAACTTTAAAACATATTTCATTCTGCAAAAAATTTCAGCTTGTGGTATAAATCTTTGAATGCAAACTACATACTGAGAAACTGTTAATTTTATATGATTTTTTTAAAACTTGCGACACCCTCTTAATTTTCCTGTTGCACTATTTGCCCGTTTGTTTTGTCTCTTTGAAGGGGTGACGCCTAATCTCACTTTTTTGAGAACAGAAGTTGTTTTTAAAGAAATATTGCATAGAACACACGATGCAAAAACAATCTTTAAATGATATTCATAACCTTACGGTTAATAAAGTGTGCTTCAAGATGATACATAGATCCGAGTACGGCAAAGTCCACCTGTGAGAAGTGTTTAAAAAGTGAAAGTAGTGTAAATATCAGCCATTGGTCTAAGAAAGTTTTCAACAAGCATGGTCGTGAACCCTTGAGTACTTTGCTAATTAGCAAATCTATCTTTATATGAAATGATACAAAAAAAATTTAAAATACCTTTGGATTTAGAATAAATGAAGTATGAGAACTTGAAAAGTCTGAAAATTACGTTCGGCTATAGTGACTGCAGTTCATGAGAATTTCTCAATTTCAAGGATTTTTTTTAATTACATTTCCTGAAATTTATTAATGTAATTACTCTAACTAATATACTCTTTGTGATTCAGGGATTTAAGGCATACTGCGAGAAACACGACCAAGTTCGTATGATCAAAACACAACTGCAGTAGTGAGCAGAAATGTAGATTTGTTGTAAATTTATGTGTTTTGCCGTAGGTATTCTGCCTGCCACGAAATATTCGACATCTAGAATATGCTGTGTGCTCGAGTTTTCAACTGATGTACTGAAGCCAAGGAGAAAGACCTAGGAGCAATTAATTCGAATGTTAAGTGTTATTCTGCTTCATTCAAAGTAATATGCTGTACTCATGGCTACAAATTATTCCATTCTTATTATTCTTGAATTAATCCATGATCATATACTTCTGGATTAAGAGCACTCACTTCGGATAAAACACACTGGATTTCAACGGATTCCCAAAGCTTACAGGGGGGGGGAAATAGTTTATCACGAATAAAACATCGGGATTTATGGAAGAAGATACTTATCGTCAAATTCAAAGAAACGAGTCTTTATTTTTGATTAATTAATTATTTTTTTCATTTCGAATTTAAAAAATTGTGTAACAGAACGTCTTTATTTTGTTTGTAATTTGGAATGCAATAACATTTAATTAATTTTAGCTAAGAATTCATACATTGCAGAAATTCATATTTGTTTCCAGTTTTCCCCTTTGTCTAGTTCTTATTAGTTATACAGGGTGATCGTGAAGAAATTTCTGAGCTATATAAACCCTTAGCGGCCTATCTGCTCAATAAAAATCCAAATGAAACTTCGGATATTGTTATTTGAAAGTGTGCGCTCGAGATTCTGAGGATTTAATACAACAGAACTTTCACGGTTACTGTTACAGTGAAATATTTTCGAAACTTTGAAATGCGACACTCGCCTATTTCCTGCGCAAATTAATCAAATCATTGAAAAACCATAAATGTCATTGTAACGATATAAATATGACGAAAATTGTCGGCGTAAAACATTTGCAAAGAAGAGGAAATGACAATACAAGGACCAATGACAATACATGGGAGGAGAGGGAAACTTTTATTGAAATTACAAGTTTTCAACGTGTACAACCTTTCGAGATAAGAGATATCTCCCCTTTGCAATTTCGTGGCCACCGCGATCCCCCGACCTCACTTCGATGGAGTTCTGGTTTTGTGGTTACTCGAAGTCTAAGGTGTATACTTCAGATCCACAGGATTTCTCAGTATTGAAAGATGGGTGAAACGTGAAGTTATACAGATTCCTACTGCAAAGCTACGTTCGGCATTGTTTCCCTGTCTCGCTAAGTTAGGCACGTTGAAAACTCATAATTTCAAAAAAAGTACCCCTCTCTGAACCTGCATGTTTATAATTAACCTTCATGCTATAATTGCAGACTGCAGAATTATCAACAATTTTCAAAGTTGTTTGAGTGCGGCTAAACCTAATTATTTTGGCCATAGCAGCCATATTTGCTTACATTTGAAGCTTAGCAGAATAGTAGATTTGTTGCCAATCTAGAGAAACTAAGCTTCACAACAACAAAGATAACGTCTTATTTTAGTATTGCGAATTATTCATGCTTAATCCATTCTGGAATTTATTCGAGGAAATAAGTGTAATTTTTTATGCAGATATTTTGAGATTTTATGTATTTTTGATTTGTCGCGAAGTTAGAACTGAATTAATTGAATGAAAAATACTGAATCGTCTGTGAAAAACTTTTTTGTTTGTTTGTTTGTTTAATTTATTTTAGACATTGTTTTAGAATTATTATAGTATTTGAATAGAACATGTGGCAACGGTTAGATAATTCTTCAGATGATATAATGTTTCGCATTCTGAGTTATAAAATGAAGGAGATGTTAGGCTGTTAAGTGAACCTAGCGCCAGAGTGTCGCTATGGTAAACAAATATAGTGAATTTTAAAGAGTGCATTTATTCTGTTATGGCTTATGCGCTAGCGACGAAGTAGATTTAGTTCAATCCAATAAGTTTAAATGAAATGCAAGAAAAATGCGTATAATTTAATATTCCGTACAAGGAAGTCATGTGGTGTACACATCAGATTTTTTATCACGCATACACATATATTTTTCAGCAAATCTAATTCTTAGAATTTCTCCTGTTTGGATTTAATCTCTATGCTGTGCTTAAAAATGACTTAATTTTTAACTCGTTATATTCATTCATTTTAAATACCTTGACATTCTAATTAATGACAAAATTAATTTAAGAACAGAAACTGATCATACAATTAAAATGACATCTAAAGCTTCTTTCAGCTAAGAAGACAATTAAGATCCAATCTTATGAGTTTCAAAATAAAACTACGAATATATAAGATACTAATGGTACCTTTTTCACTTTACGCAAGTGAAACGTGGTATTTTAAATAAAGATATAGAACTCTTACTGGACATGTTTGAGATGAAAATCCTCAGAGCAATTTTTGGCCCAGTAGAGGATTTTGGAGAGCTAGGTATAACTTTGAGCTGTACAGGCTTTATAGGCAACCACGAATAACACGAGTCATCCGTAGGAATAGATTAAAATGGCTGGGCCATGTTTGGAGAAGCCCAGAATATAATCCCTCTAAGATCTTAACATTCAAAAAACCTGAGGGATCCTGAGCTAAAGGAAGAACGCCTGCTAGATGGTTAGATGACATTAAAAAACATTTTAAAACTTTGAAATTTAAAAACTAGACAGAAGTCACTGGAGATAGAAGACGTTGAAAGGAGCGCATAGTTGAGGCAGCCGAATCATGTCTCTAAGGGGCTGTAATGTTTGTAAGGATAAAAATATTCTTTCCTATATTTATATCAGCGACTTAATTATATATGTTTAGGCTGTATATGCATGACATAATACATTTTGTAATGCATTTAAGTAAGTATACACTGGTGTGCAAAAATTAAGGACGAAGTCGAAAAATTAGCATATCAGCTGAACGAAGAGGCAGAGCGGACAGAAAAACCAATCAGGAGATTAAGTAAGGTGATGTACGGTAGCAAATGCGCAGATATGCAGATAATCGTAATGGGAGAGTGTCTGAGTAGAATAAAGCATGTTGTCGGTGTAAGATCAGTATTTCTGGCAAAGAGATTGCACGCCGTATAGCAGTTAAAATCACACCGAGTTGCTACCTCAGCGTGAAATGGCGAATAATCAATCTGTTAGACGACATCTGGATGCTTTTACCCGAGGTCGAATCATTGAGAAGTTGGAGGAAGACCGCAGTGTGACAAGTGTGGCTGCAGAGTTCGGAATTGCTCACAGCATCGTTTCACGACTTTGGAGACAATTTCAAACTACAGGAACAGCTATCCGGGGGTTTAGTAGTGGTCGTCCACGAGGAACCACACCCGCAGATGACCGGTATATTGCCTTACAGGCCAGAAGAAACAGGCGGCAGACAGCGGGACAAATCGCTAGACTCACGACACAGGCGACTGGACGACCGATATCGCGTTTTACCGTGACCAGAAGACTGCACGGTCGTGGTCTGTTTGCCCGACGCCCTGTACGGTGTGTACCTCTAACGCCTGCATATCGGAGAAGGCGTTCTCTGTGGTGCCGGGAACACCGGAATTGGAGAGACAATGAATGGGGACGAGTACTGATGAGAGCAGATTTAGTCTGAGTTGCGATTCTAGACACATACACATTTGGACAGAGCGGGGAACACGCAATAACCCCTTCAACATCATCAAAAGGGACTGTTTTGGAGGTCGCAGAGTTCTCGTTCGAGCAGACATAATGCTTGGTAGCCGGACAGACCTTCATATCTCCCACGGAGGTTCATCACCTGGGACTGCTATTGTAACGAGGTGCTTCTTCCTTACACGTGTCTTTTCACAAGGGCTATGGGTCCTCAGTTCCTCTTCATGGACGACAACGCTCCACCTCATCGCACAGTTACTGTCGAAGAGCTGTTGGAGAGTGAAGATATTGAACACATGGATTGGTCGGCAAGGCCTCTGGATCTAAATCCCGTCAAGCATGTACGAACTTACTAGGGAGACCCGTGGCAGCACGTAACTTATCGCCAGTAACGATTCCGAAGCTGCGATTGGTGCTACAAGAGGAACGAGCAGCAGTGTCTCAACAGCTCATTAACAACCACATATCCAGCATGCACAAATGATGTGAAACCTGCCTAGTAGTCAGGGGAGATCATATCCCCTATTAAAGAGCGGATGTTTCTTGCTGTTTCGGGCTTCAGTCGCATTGCGCTCCATGCTACTTTTTCAATAAAGCTTCTTTTTATTCCTCTGATTTCTCTTTTAGTAAATGTTGCTTACATTACTCATGTCCTTACGTATTGGGGATCTTACGGTATTAAATGTGTTGATTTGGAAACGTTTTGTACAAAGTTATATTGAAAAAACCGTCTCGTCCTTAATTTTTGCACACCAGTGTATACTAGGGAAGTGTTTCTCCTGGGCGAATCTCATACTTTCAGGGGATTGGAGGAATGCAGTTAACCTTTTATTTAGTTGTTAAGTATTTAGTTTGTGAATGTAAAAAATAACTGTTAATCAAGTTTTGGTACTTATCAACATTCCTATGACTTTTTCTTGTTTAATTTATAAAAACATATGAAAAATAATCTAAATCGAAATCTAATCTATGTATGGAATTTTCTAAATAACTGTAATAATGTTGTAAAAACATTGATAGCGTAGATAATGAAGGTATTCATCTATAAAGAATAGCAAACTTTGCAGTCTAGGCATATTAAATATTCCTTTGATTTCAATAAACATTTTGCGGCCATTTGCACGCTAATCGTTCCTTCTCAATATCATTTACATTTTAGACATTGTTGCGGCAGAAGAAGGCAGAAGGCAGCGTCTTAGCGAGAACAAAGGTAGAGGCAAAATGCGCATTTATTCGACTATGGCAGCTTATTAAGAGAAAGATTTCGGCTCTTGAAATTTTGATATAAGTTCCGCATAAGCTGCGTCATCATCGGTATGTAAAAGTCATATGAGAGGATTAATCTAGAAATGACGGAGTCGGAAAAGTTGTTACTTTTTTAAAAATAGAGACGGAAAGCACCTAAATTAAAGTGAGAAATTAAGGGGCTATTGCTAATTTAAATTATAACTTTGATTTAAATATTATTTATCCTGCATAATTTCCCCTTCTATGAGAAAACGGCTTCTCGACAGAAAAGCTTCTTTAATAGATAAAGCGCTAAAGCATTAGCGAATGAAGAGAAGCATAATTTCAAAAATAAAAATCATAAATTTTGGCCGAAATATTTATTTAAATAATTTCAAAATATAAACTTTGATAATATTTTAGAAGCCTATTATAGTTTTCATCCGAAAAGTACAGGACTATATTTGCTCAGGACCAAAGTACATAACCAATTTGTTCAGGGAAGGCTTTTTAAAACTTTTGCATAACAGAAATATAAAAAATTTATACATCCATTACTTATTTTGAGTAATCACAACAATTTCAAAATTTCATAATACATAAATTTTCATATTTAAAAAGTGCTTTTTAACGTCATAAATATAGTGAGAATATTGCTGAAATTATGATATATATGCTATTATCTTTCATTTGCTTTCATCAGATACATATGATGGTTAATTACATATGATGATCTGGGAATAACACGGATAGATATTGAAGCATGTATAAAGAAACTTGGAAATCACACAGATGCAATTAGGCGCAGTCGTAGTAGATTTAAATCACATTTCTTTAGCTGCCCCGTTAGACATTTTGTGGCACAAATACTTGGCAAATTAATCGTGACTGTTCCAGAACATTAGCATTTCATATATTTTTGCGAGAGGAAGAAAACAACGTGACAGCATCTTAACGGCGAGAGATGTTGTAGAAAGTACTCAGTTATTCCATTATGGCAGCTTATTAAAAGAAAGAATCGCGGTTCTTGAAATTTTGAGTTAAGTTCCAAATTAACTACGTCATCGTGACGATTTAGAGAACAGCTGCAATGGACTGGCGATGTTTTTTAGCTTTGTAATAGCTTACAGAGCCTTTATTGCATAGTTAAGGATGATAACGCTTGAAGACATAAGTAGCCGTAATTTATCTAATATAATTTTAATCTTTGATAACTAATTCTTAGAACAAATATTCTTTTTCATTACACATCATCGTTACGGGTGCGCTTTGCTCCCTCAAAATCTTAGAGAGATTACGTTTTCAGAATGATAGTCAATAGCTAGCTGACTGAAGCTCAGTGCGTAGTTAACAGCGTAGCAGTGAGTCAGTGAGTAACACGCGTAGTTAACAGCAAAGCTCTAGATAAATAGTTAATTATTTCTTTAATCTGAGTAGCTGAGAGCTGTCGAACTGCAACTTCATTACATAACAGGATTTTCAGATGTCGTATTTTAGATTCATACCTTAGTATTTTTAAGACAGGAAGGGGACGCAGTCAAATTTAAATAAGTAATAAAATGCTTTTTTAAATCTTATATGTATATGTATTTTTCGAGTGGGAGAAAGGAGAGGGAAATGAACTTCTAGCAAGTGTATATAGTATATACACCTGCATCTTGAAATGCGTGCAAGAAATTAAGATAATAGTATACTCAAAGAACAAGAATCCATGTATAAAGTACCAGACGCAATTTTGTATTATAATCAACGAAATACCTCATTTTCATGGTAATTTTACTAAATTTATGGTTTCGGAGACAAATCAGATAAGACCATGTTTGGTCGGAAGGTTTTAAAATGAGGACTGTCTCCATTGTAAAAATGTTATTCTTTTTATTTGAGTGGGGTTGGTAAAAGTATTGCAACTTTTTCTTTTGATGCTGACTCTTCCTCCCCTCTGGCATCTGTTTTTATTTTTGTTACAGACCTTGAATTTTTAACCAAAATGCGAATTTAAGGATTATACCTTTTGTTACGAAGTGATAATATTACACGCGTCTTTAATTTATAAGCTCTTTTTAATGTACTTTATTTCTACTTGTATTTATTATATTCTAGGCAAGTTTTAAAATGTTTTCCATCCACCATATCATTTAAGATAATTTATAAGCACCCTTGTCACAATTTCTGTTGTCAGAATTTTTGAATATAAAACGCCCAAGAGAGTATTAAGTTTTATTAATATCGCTAAACTCAAAGCTTAAATTTAACCATATCTCAGTTGAGTAAAACGGTCATTCCACCTGGAATCTTAAAAGAGAGTTTAAATGTATCATTTATTGTCATTAAGAACTAAGTTTGTTATTTTTTGTTTATCGTTTCAAATTATATTTAGTTTTAACTATTAAGAATTATAAACCCAAAAAGGGCTATTAGTCTCGTGTTGCCCTTCAGTAAAATAATACTTTCAAATTTAATTTGGAAGATTATTGAGTAATAAATTAATAGATTCAAAAGCAATAAACACAGTTCTTAAACTACCTGGGCTCACTTAAATCATTATATACATTTTCATTTTTGTTATAACTATTTTATGCGGCTAACCACGCAAGCGGCTAGAAGAAAGATTTCAAAAAAATAATATAGCAAATATAAAAACAGTAAGACAACGTCTGATGAGCTGTTTTTAAATTTTTTGTGATTTTTCTGTTGAATCGAATTTTACGTGACGTAAGTGGAAAGAACGTGACATTTAATAAATAAAATTAACACACAAAAATTAATAATAAAACGACTGAAAAAAGTGTTTTTCTAGTCATCTTACTAAGAAAACTAAACATTAAACCGAGAAATGACTGGAAAAAATACAAAAATGTATGCTTCGAAATTTCTAAACATATGCTGCTATGCGGCTTTTAAAAATTTGTTGTTGAACTGTATGTGACGTAAGTACAAAGAAAAGGACACTTAATAGTAAAGCTAAAGAAGAACAACAAAAAGACAAAGAAAAAAAGAAAAAGAGTTAGCAGCAGTGCGTGCAAAAGCAAATTGTGAGACTGTGAGCTTAGCGAGAACGTAAAATCCTTAACCAAACCCTTTGGAAAACCGTTAAAATCTTAAAATGTCAGATTTTTTTAAAAATTTATTTTTACTCCTTTCAGATATTTTTTTAATTTAATTTTTGTTTAACTACCCTGGCGGGTTTCCAAAGCCAATTTAAATTTCCCACAATTTAGCTTTCTTGGGTCTTTGGTATTCCTAATTTTAAAACTTTAAGACCTAGTAAACTTTAAGATGTAAACTTTAGCAATATGCTGGGAGCTATAAGGGATTTGAAAATAGAGTAATGAACCTGATAACTTAGCGCTACATCTTAACTCATTTAACTTCAGTTCCAGTGGCACTTTCCTAGAGTTCTCTTGTATTACTTGTTCATTTGTATTCCTGTTCACTTGCGTTTTCCTTGGTGTGAGTTATTTTGTGTGCCACCAAAATGAGTGATTTGAGATTTGAGCAACAATGCGCTATCAAAATTCGTTTCAAATTGAGGTATGCTGCCACCATAACTCTTACTAAATTCAGCGGGATTACGGAAACTGCTTTGTAGACAGCACAGGTTCTCAAGTGATTTAAAGCCCTTTTTTTAAGACGAAAAATTAACTATGCTTGCTGCGAAACGCTTTTGATGAAAATGTGGGCAAAATCAAGGACGTTTATGATGCCAGACTCTTGACTGCCTGTGAGATTCAGCTCAGAAAAGTTGTGACATCAAAGAGACTTAGATGTTTCATCATGATTATGTGTCCAGCCTTAGGAAGCTTTCTATAACATTAAAGATCTGAAAAAGCACACTTAATGTCGATGAGCCCCCGTATGCGCCTGGTTCCATCCTTGAGACGTTTTCCTGTTCAACTGACTCAAATTCAATTGGAAATGACACGATTCTAGAACGACAGGAAACACTAAACAAGCCGTGACTGACTAGCCGATAATTATTTCAATTTCTGATCGCCCGCCATTGCTGCAAAAAGAGTGAACAACCTCTTTGACCAGGTATGGCTTCACAACGGAGTTAATGTCATTGAAGGAAATGTGTGGACTTGTAATTTAAGTGTAAATACACTTAGTAATTTAAATGGGTTTAAGTAATAAATTTGTAATTTAAGCAGTTTCAGTGGGTTTAGATATTAATTTCGTAATTTAAGTAATTTAAGAGGACTTATGTAGCAATTTTGCAGTTTATTGCAGTCAAGTGGATATTTTTTTATTCCTTCAGTTTAATATTTTAAATGTCAATAAAAAATTCCCGTAGAAAAAGTCTCATCGCCTTATTTACAGAGCTCTATGCATCATGAATTTCGATTACGCAAGTGTGAAAGGTGCGTGTATGTACAGTTCGTTAGACTATGTTATATTACTTTTCCCGTAATTATTTAGCAAATTTTTTCAGTGCGACTACTTAAAGAATTGCATTGACCGCTAAATGCTTTTTTTATGTCCT
>KK118094.1:828233-866776 GCA_000611955.2 Stegodyphus mimosarum | reverse complement strand
GCTGAACCTCTCCTTCCCCCTGTGAAAAGACAAGCATCAAAAAACAAAGCAGTTAATCTACTTGCCGCGCACTAAAATCATGGAGAATGTCGTAGGTAGTTTTGCGTCAGCTGCAAGCAAGAAAAATGTCTAATCGACGGACAACAGTGAAGTCATTAAATGAACAGCCGGACCAAAAAAATAAGAGAAAACTGCTTAGTGGAAGGGAAAAAAATGTCTTCTAATGAAGTGGTTCTGACAAATTTGGTCCTTGAAGATAAAAATCGATCTACTCATCTTAAAAAAAATAGGCAGTAGGATAAAAAAAAAGTTTTGCACTTTATTAAGAGCAAGGCTTTGTGGAGATATGCATTCGAATAGATTTGCTTCCAGGCGCAAATAATTCTGGTTAATTATCATCTGTAAATCTCGATGCCATTCAGAAGCTGTAAATTATGATCAATGGAAGCATATTCTTAATTTTATGCTTTAATATTATTGGAGAAAATGAATCTGAGATGCAATAACTTTGATAAAGGAAATCAAAGCATTAGAATTTGTTGTGAATGCAGATGCTTAAATAAAAATTGTGAGTAGCTTGCAAAACAAAATAGAATTTTGCTTATATTTAACAGAAACTAACGAATAAAAGCTCTACTTATTTCGAAACGGGTGCGTAATATTCCTCATTTGTATGCTAATTATTTGTATCTGGTATCAAACATAATTTAGATTGAGTGAAGGAATTACTATGAATTAGAAATCAAACTTTCTTTAAAATACAGTCTGTTGCATAAAAATATATGCATCTAGAAAGATTTCAAAACGTCGTGCTGCATGGGGCAAGCGTTGTCCTACTGAAAACAGAACCTGGATGGCCCGCTAGCACAGGCAGTACGATTGACTGCAAAATATTTTCATCGTACCTGCGAGCAGTCAGAGTACCGCGCAGCACGAATAATAGTGAACCGCTGTCCCAGTTGATCGCTCCCCAGACTGTCAGACAATATGTTCTGGCCGTGTGCCGCTCATGGCGGTGGTACATCGAAACGCTTTCCTCTCCGTCTCCAGACTCGTATTTGCTGTCATCAGCATTAATAGAAAAGCTTGATTCGTTGCTGAAGATCATATTTCTCCAATCGGACACTGTCCACCTTCAGCGAGAGCGGCACCGTGCAAGATGAAACTGCTTATTATGGGGTGTCGAGCATCTTAATGGCGTCCAAATCTGAGTCCAGATTCATCTAGCCTTCTGCATATCGTATCTGTGGATATCCCGGGATCCTACGAGATGGCAAATGGCGTTGAATCGATGATAGCGTAACTGGTTTCGCGGACATGACAGCTCTTCTAATTGCAGGATCATCTCGCGCAATGTTGGTCCAGGGACATTACAGCGGCTGACTAAGTCTTCGCAACAACGGACTAACGTTGTCCAACAACCGATAACGACCCTATCGCTTCGACCAATATGCCGGCCGATCAGCAATTTCGATTAACCGGCTTCTTTTAACCTTATGGTGCTCCCCTCACAAAGTCTGACAACTGTTCGTAATGCAGCCGAGTACGTCTTAAAGGCACTTTTCATTATAATGTCGTGTATCCAAGCCGTCAGCGCGGTTTTAAATACGCGTCACTCGCCGCACCTACCCTTTTACTTTCCACCAGCCGCGTACTTCGAACTCGCGTCGTATCGCTTTACAGTGCTGACTGGTGCTTTCATCGTTTACACAACTCGCTAAACCACATTTGCATAACGCTTTTGTAAATGTGGCTCAGTTTTTCCTAGCTGCATATATTTTTAGCAACAGAGCGTATTTTTAATAGATTTTATCAAAATTTCTTAAATTAAGAAAATAGAATATCGAGTTCCTTTGATATAAAAATGTATTGTAAATTTTATTTGCATTTAAAATTCTCTTTCTATGAAACCAACTATGAGGCAAAAATAGAATTAAGCTATGGTCCGACTCTATAATAATCACTATGTGTGCGACTCTATAATAATCACTATGCGGTTCACTATGTGTGCTTTCTCCTTATAATTTAACAGTCTCACTATTTTCTAAATTCTGCCACACGGATAGTCACATGAAATCTGTTCATTCAAAATAACTGAAATGCCAGCATTTAAGAATTTTTCTTTTTTGTATTTAAAAGACAATTAATTCTAAGCAACAGGAATCGGCACAACTTGAACGCTTTCTTAGGACCCTAGGGCCCACCAGCGGCTGAGTTGAAGTCGTTGAACACTGGTATTTCGGTCCCAGGTTCGAATCCCGCGAACGGGCTGGCTGCATAAGCATTTTCTTGATTTTCTTCATGTGTAACTCGTATATGAGCCAGTTTTTCTTAGAAAAATCCTCCACCGAGACATCCCTTCCGTTACGCAGATAGACCTCGCATGATTTGCCGTAATTAAATAAAGAAATATAAACATGGACTCTAGCTTTAAAGGTTCAATAGAACCACCTTCTTCATTTGTAGGAAGGAAAATTAAGAAAAATAAACCTGTATCTGCATAAGGAAAGCTGATAAAAATTAAAGAATGTGGAAACTAAGAAAGAGAACTTGAAGCTTATAACGTCGGTTGTTAACAAAATGTGAAAGGAAAGCAACTAAGGAACAGAATTTTACAATTGGGGTCAGAAACCAGAAACGAAGGATTTTTGTAGAATGAGAAATACCTCCAAGAAAGTCATATCGGGTGAGTATGGCCAGTGTCTCAATACCCCTCTTCACCTTGATCGCAGGAGATCCATGACAACACTCGCCTTATAATACTGCGCATTGCAATGGAGAATGATGAGCTTTATCACCAGCAAGTATCATCGCTTTCTTTTGAGTGCTGAACGCAGATAATGTCTTAGGGCACAAATTCCATTATCCTTCATGACAATGCGCGGTATTATAACGCAAATGCTGTCCCGGATCTGTTGGCGATGGGAGGTACTGGGACATTCATCATACCAGCCTTTCTATCAGGGGATGCTGAACTTACGCATCCGATGTGACCCACTGCGATTATGATCTCGTCATCAACTTGGAGGAACCACAGCGAGCGATCCATCACAACAGTAGAAAGGAGGTTATATGTGTGCTCTAGGGTTATAGCTGCAGCGCGTCAACAGAAGTGGAGTTGGGAGGTGCTGATAGTGTACGACGTCTTCCAGTAATTTTGCAGAATGTGATACATTTGGTAGGATATTATACAGACGGATATTAAATGATTGCACCTACGGTACGAAAGTCTTTTAAGTAGTATTTGCCACCACTTTTTTATCCAACTCTTGTAGTTAAGGATGAAATACCCAGTGCATATGCAAAAATTAAAAGTGTTTTGCAACGTGGAATTTTCTTTTCTTGAATACAGAGCAGTATCATGAAGACTTATTTATATGATCAATAAAGAACCGCATTAGTTAAAAACAAAATCCTCGTTCCTTTATTTTAGCGCTTTTTTTAATTGAAAAAATGCTTTATTACTTTTAAAATTATACACAGAAATCAATGCAGCTTTTGAATAGTCTAGATGCGGCTCTCAAATACTTCTGAAGTATATCATGCGGCTTCTACATAGTTTGGCCACCCGTGGCATAAGACTTTCAAGCTTCATTTTGAGGCATTCAGCGTTTTCCTTTTATTCTTACTTTCCGCTGATGTTATTTTAGTAAATTGCTTCCATTCTTTCCTAAACTCTGATGTAACATACATAGGACCATAAGCTAAATATGCTGTTTGGAGAACAAGGAGTTGGTAATAGTCCCTTAGTACTGATTTTTTACATATATGATTCTCAAATATTTATGGTATACATGTTTTAAAACTTATCTCCATACTTTGAAGATTTATTACAGTTTTTTTAGAGCCCAATGGGGCTATTAGTCTCGAAACAGAATTTTGCGTCGAATCACTAAGAGTGTTTAATTGTTTTTTAAATTGTTGCCACTAAATATTATCGCAGTGTATTCTATTTAAGTAAATTAAATAATGAAGAATCTGCATCTCTGTATGAATGTTTCTTGCACTGCGAAAAAACAACGGTACCTAGACTCGTCAAATTTTGAATAATGTAGTCCTCCACAAGGCACCTGCAAGCCCGAATTTCGAATTAGTTTTATTATCTGTTTCATATTTTTTAAACCTTTAATGAGTTTTTTTATTAAAAAGCCAACGATTTCAAAGCGAACACTAACAATACTGTACAGAATTAAACATTTTTTATTTCCAGCGCGGTAAACTGTGTATTGGAAATTCTTAAGATATGCTGCTTTTAAATATTTTGTTTTATGCTTTTGTGGGTATGTGAATGTTTAAATGAAAAAAAGCCCCTTTGGGCGTAATAAAAAATCTGAAAGCTTTCAGAATTTAAAAAATTTTTGTAGTGCGAAATTCCTTTCCAAACTTCTAAAACTTCCTTTACATTGTCACTTTATTGGCATTTAGTCCACTACTCTGCTTTTGCACTCACTCCTGCTTAGCCCCCCTTTTTGTAGCCTGTTTAGCTTTATTATTAGGTGTGTTTTCGTCGCCCGTGGCTATACTACAATGCAACAACAAAATTTTAAAATTTTAAGAACAGCATAGCGGCACATGTTCAGAATTCTCAATGCAGTGTTAAGTGTTGGCGTACATTTATATAATTTTTTCAGTCTTTTCTCAGTTCATCATATCAATGTTCAATTTTTTAGTAAGATAGCTTACAAAACTTTGTTTTTGTCTCTTTATTATTAATTTTTTGTGTGTTAATCTTATTTATTAAATATCACGTACTCACTTACGCCACATAAATTCTATTCAACAGCAAAATCACAAAATATTTAAAACAGCGAATCTTTAGAATTTCCAGCAGAGATTCTTGCGCGCTATTGGTAAAATTGTTTTATTTCGTAGAGTGTTGTCATTGCTGCGCTTTTAGAACGGTGAGTTTTTTAATCAAAAATTTCTTAAAGTTAAAAAAAATGAAATAAATAATAAAACATATGTAACACATAAAATATGTATAATAAAATAAAATTATTGAACAGTTTTAATTAGATGGATTGTGAATAAAAGGCATTTTTATTATTTAAACCAATCCGATTCAACAGTAAAACAAATATTCCTAAGAACTGCCTCTATTCTATTAATTCACAACAGAGAGATTGAATCTGAAAGATAAATATTTTACATTTTGCCGAACTGCAACAGACTCGAATGAAAAGTGAAACAGCATATTTATAGTGATTCAATGCAATATCCCGTTTCGAAATTAACAGCCCTTTTCGAGCTAAGGGTAAAAAACAGAACATTGATCGGTATAATGATCAGTGATGTTGGTTGCCGTATCGGCAGGGCCTGGGTTTGAAATTCGGAAAAGGCATGGATGTTTTCAAGTGCATAGTGTCTGTGCGGATTGGGACACTCAAAATACTAGCTAGCCGAAAGTTCTTTTTAATCATTTGGTGTAGAATAAAGGTGGAGGGAGGCCATCAGACAGTTTCT
The DNA here is from genome assembly GCA_000611955.2 of Stegodyphus mimosarum. Lineage (NCBI taxonomy): Eukaryota > Metazoa > Arthropoda > Arachnida > Araneae > Eresidae > Stegodyphus > Stegodyphus mimosarum. The sequence continues at coordinate 861,313 of KK118094.1, read as the reverse complement.
CGGAGTGATCTGTATAAAAATTAAAGCAGATTTGCATAATTATTATAGTGGACATATACCTGATGATTTCGAGGGAGAGAACTAGTTTCACAATTTGCTATAGTGGCATTTATAGGAGCATGAGATTAGCAAAAAATTATAGAATAGGAGACGATATTATATACAGTTAATTTAATCAGCAATACCAATAAACTCGTTTATGTTCTATGATATTTGTTAACAATTTATTTCAAAGTCATCTACCTCACTATTTTTAAACAGCTTTTAAAAATCCTGACTGGAGAAGAAAATAACACTGTCAAATATTAGGAGTTCAATCCGATTTTGAATTTCTATAAACAAGCTGGTTGCATGAGCGTATTAGTAATTTTTACATGTGTAATGTTATTAATACAAACCTGCTTCCCTTATAAAGTTCTTCACGAAGGCTTGCCTTGTTTTTGGCAGATAGATTTTGCATGCTTTGTCGTAATCAGTCAGTCAAAGAACTGCGTTATTAACTGTTTTGAAAATTTCCAAACACTTTATAACATTCAAAACATGTAGTTATCCTACAAGTCCAGAAATTTAGCAACGACAGCTGGAAAAACTCGCATTTAAATTCTCTCCATTCTAATAAACATGTTTTTATGTTTACCAAGAGATGCGTTTTGCAATTTTTTTCATTCAAATTCCTCTCTAATTTATTCATATTCACTTAAGCTCAGAAAATGAATTTAAAAGAGAAAGTTAAAAAAATGCATACACGCAAAACATTAAATGTCAAAATCACGATATTAAATACTGTTCTTCCTTCACTTTTCACTTTGCGGAAGAAACTTTAATAAAATGCGTCAAAAAATTTAAAGAAGTAAACGAAATAATTTTATTTCGCATGAGAAAAGTGAGTCACAATAAAATAAAATATCTTGTTTACTTCGCGGTAGAACGATCCGAGTTTAGGAAAATATTTCTTAATGTTTTTTGTTGACAAAAATAATGAGGTTAGGATACTTTTTTGAAAGCCTAAATGCTCCGTAAATTAAATAAATGAGAAAAAAATACCATTTTTGCTGCTATACAATTTACTCTTTTATAAAACTTTTTTAAACAACGAAAGTTATTTTAATAGTTGTTTTTGTGATCATGGGAAGCGGAATGTTTTCTTCCCTTGTGATATGGAAGAAAAATCTCAATAGTGTTTTCAGTAAAAAGTTCATTTTTTGAAGTGAGTTGAATTGTAATGTTAACCGCAGCACCGATTGGATAAAGAAAAACTGATGTCGTAATACTCTCAATTCCTCTGCAGTTATGTAGAATAAATGCCATTGTAAAATGAGAATTCAACAGCCTTTTTTTAATTGTGTTGAATATTGTATCTTTTTGCGTTACTAAATATATGTGAATACGAGCTAGTTTTCTTTAAAAATTTTCTCCACAAAGGCATCCATTCCACTAAGCAAATACCCCATACATGTTTTGCCGTAATTACAAATAATATTGATTGCTTCATCTGTGGCCTTTTGGTTAGGACCCACCCCTAAACAGTGAATTTCGACTCGGATTAGATCCTATGTGAATAGGCTGGCTGAATGCTAGGTTTTCGTAATTTTAGCTGCATGATAACTTGAATACGATTCAGTTTTCTTTAAAATGTCCTTCTCGAAAACTTCCTTCCCTTAGACAGATAGCTCTTCTGTGCTTTGCCGCATTCCAGCTATTTCCGATTATCGAATCTTGATCAGAACCCTTATGAAGATGCTATCCTGATATACATTCACAAGGTTACACTTAGTAACTCTTCAAAAACAACAACAACAACAAAATGAAAGCCATGTAGCCAAGAAGTGTAATCTTGTCGAAGGAATATGCAATAAGGTTTCCTGCTTGATTCATGTTGCTGTATTAATTCTGAATGAAAGTTATTCTTTTATTTAGTTTTCATGGACAACAAAATTTATTCTCCTAAATCTTCTTTGCAGAGGTGTGTTGGAAAACACAATCAATCACATTTAAAAAAATCTGATATGGACACCACATGACATCATCGTACGGCCTATTTGCTGCATTTAGTTTAAACGTTTTCCCTCGAATTATTCTAGCTTAATTAACCGAGCCCTCGAGGCAAGTTGAAAATGACATCAAAAATAGCAAATTTTGAAACTAAAATAGCCCGCCCAAATTTTGTCGCATGGGAGTAAATTTTTTTACGATTTTATTTTTTCATTACGTATATTGATAACTTTCCCAAATATAAGTTTAGAAACTGGAAGTCCACATTTAAAATTTCGTTATTTATCCAATTTTTTTTCCAAGTTTTAAATCTGACATTGCCAAATCATGAATATTATGGCTACGACCAACGATTGCGAAAATAAAGGCCCGTGCAGAGTTTTAAGATGGTAAGGGGCTGGTTATACGTTTGATGGTAAGGAACTGCCGATTGCAGTAAAAAAGGGAGGTGCACAAATAGGTGTTATAGTAGTCCATATACAAAATTTCAACGTTCTACGGCTAATCGTTTTTGAGTTATGCGAGATAATACTCATATAAGCATGTACGTAAAGGCGTTACGAAAAGGTCCTTGTTGAATTCTTTTGAAAACCATTTCTCAACTCGTTTTGGAAAAAAAGTCCTTTATTCAGTTCGTACTTATAGATCTTACGCAAGTCGTCTAAACGGTTATAGTAACTGTTAAAATGGATATTTCTGCTGAAATAATGATACCGAAACTTTTCCCGATTCCAATGCTTCCTTTACTTCGTACAAGGAAGTAAAAAATGTACGGCTTGCAAAAGATAAGTACACAGTCCAGTCACATTAATGTGACCATCTGTCAAAAGCCAGAATAACCACCTTTCGCAGAGCGGACTGCTGCGAGACGTGCAGGAAGAGAGTCACATAGGTCCCTGAAGGTGTTCTCTGGGATGTTGAGCCATGCCGACTCTAATGCCGTGGCTAGCTGCGCTAGATTACGCGGTTGAGGATCCATGGCGCGAACAACTCGATCGAGATGGTCCCACAGATGCTCGATTGGGTTTAAGTCAGGTGAGTTTGCTGGCCAGGGGAGGACGGTAAACTCATCCTGGTGCTCTTCGAACCACGCACGTACACTGGCAGCTGTATGGCACCTCGCATTGTCCTGCTGGAAGATGCCATCATCCTGAGGAAAAACAATGCGCATGTAGGGGTGAACATGGTCCGCAAGGACAGATGCGTACTTGTATTGATCCATTGTGCCTTCCACAATGATCAGTGAACCTAGAGAATGCCAGGAAAACATTCCCCAGACCATAATGCTCCCGCCTCCAGCTTGGACCGTTCCGGCAATGGTTGCAGGGTGGTTCCTTTCAGAGGTTTCACGCCTTATACGCCAACGTCCATCTGTCCGATGGAGCATAAAACGCGATTCATCCGAAAACGCAACCTGTCGCCACTCAGTGGACGTCCAGCTGCTGTACTGGCGTGCAAATTCTAGCCTTCGCCGTCGATGAACAGCAGTCAGCATAGGTGCACGAACCAGGCGTCTGCTTCGGAGGCCCAGACGCAGCAATGTTCGCTGAATAGTACTTTGGGAGACACTTTTGGTAGCCCCTTGGTTCATTTTGGTGGTCAGTTGCTCAACGGTAGCCCGTCTATCTGCCCGAACGCATCTCCGCAACCGTCGTTCGCCTCTGTCATCTATGGCCCGTGGTGCACCACATTTGCCACGTCGCTGATTTTGGACAGTCCCATTTTGCCATGCACGGTACACTTTTACCACGGCGGCACGCGAACAGTTCACAAACTCAGCCGTTTCGGAAATGCTTCCACCCTTGGCCCGAAAGCCAATGATCATGCCCTTTTGGAAGTCGGATAAATCGCTTCGTTTCTGCATTACGCCAACGATTGAAATGTTTTCCGAAGCCCTCACACACCCTTTATATACGCTCAACTGCACTGTGCTGCCACCTGCCTTCTGTGATTGGTTATTTAACTCTGACATGGAAAGTACGTGGTGGTCACATTAATGTGACTGGACTGTGTATTTGCCATAATAGAAAATGCATATTTTAAGATATAGAGATCTGAGGTAGATCTTCTGGTGTAATGACATCGCACTTCTATTCGCATAGCAAACAGCAGTATGCACCGGATTTTGCTTTAGCACTGTAAGAATGAGGATTATAGATAGAACAAATTTAGGTAACTTGATTCCTGAATATGCCGCCACTAATCATAACTAACATGAATAATAAACTTCTTTCGACGTAATCAGAACGTAAACTCTGTAACTTGAAAAAACGTTGTTTCTGCTGAACTAATACAAACAGTTTTCACAAAGAACTATAAATATCGAAGAATGCAATTTTTTCGTTGTAACATTAGACATTTTCGCAATGTAGTTTTAAATAACATTCTAGAGCTCTCACCTGTAGTTCTTAATCAAAAAATAAAAATGAAATAATACTGCATTTCTTGTGTTAACTTACGTGGTAATAAATTTCAACTTACGTGGTAATAAATGTCATACGGCACGATCTAGAATATTTTGTTACAGAAAGGTTCACATAAACCTAAAACACATTAAGATGCCCTTAGGCGTTTCCCATTTAACATCGTGCTACGCATAGAAAGGGCCGCCGGACGGTAAAAGCAAGTGAAAGCTGGATCGGTCCGGAATTCGAGTCGCAACGGATGGCTTGGCTGCATCGGCGTTTTTGTGGTTTTCCGCATGTGTAACGTGGATAAGAGCCAGTTTTCCTTTAAACATCCTTCCCACTAAACGGATAGTGCTTAATGCCGGAGCACATAATAAATAACGAAAAGATACGCATCAAAATATAATTCGTTCTCAGCTCATTTTTTACGCTGGCAAGAAATTTTAGAATTGTAACTGACTATTATTTTAAATAATTTCTTTAGGGTGGAAGAGCGAAAGCCACCGACTGTCTCCCGGGGTGTTTTTTTTTTAATTCCAAACTGAAGGGAAAGCTTAACAGCTAGCTAGATACGACAATATCTCAACAACCTATCATACTACAAAGGTGCTGCATGTCTTCTACCTACACCTGCACTTTAGCACGTCTAAGACCACTCTAAATACGTTTTTCTACGTGATTCCAAAAGATGAAATTTAACAAGTCTGGATTTTGACGATCTCAAGAATGATTTTATTTTGTCCGTCCACATTCTAGGGAATATTTAATGATCTTTTCACAAACTCAGCTCTCTCTATTGGTGCTTGCGACTGCTGGAAGCACATGCCTCCATTACATCTATTTGTGGTAAACACTTAACAATTAAAACTCGCTTTTAAATAATCACGATTTCACAGCTTTTAACTATGTACTGATTTAACATTTATTGAATGCGAAAGGATATCTCCCTGCTTCTTAGCTCATGTTGAACTAGTTGAAAGACAGCCATCTAGCTAACCTTGAATATGAATGTCTATATTTTTTAGCTTGATGTAATCTACCATTTTCAAAAATCATTGAAAAACTTACATCGGGAATTTTTTCTTTCGATGCATGTTAAGAATGCGCTCAAGTGAACTTCAGCCCGTTTACGTGATCTCACTAAAAAATTGCTATTTTTACGTGGACATACAGAAATACCGAAATATACGTACATCTAGATCAAAATTTAGCGAACACTTTCTTTTATTAGTGTATATGTGACATACTGCATTGTGGGATGGCCGTACCGATGGGATAGTGGTTCGTAACTATGACTGCCATACCGAAGTGTTGGAGTTATAATCCCAAAGAAGGATAAATGTTTGCAAGCATATAGTGTCTATGAGGCAAGGAGGTGGTTGGTGACTGGGGAAGGAGAGATGGGAGACTATCGTGCCGCTTCCCCGGGGTGTTTTCTCTTTGAATTCTAAACTGGACTTAAGCTTAACAATTGTCTAGGCAGAGCAATACCTCAGTCACCTATGGTACTACAGGGGTACTGGCTTAGCTCTATCTGTACCTGCATTGTGGCACGTCTCAGACTGCTACAAAAAGCGGTGGTGCCCTACCAGTGTCAAAACAGTTCGGTTTAGTATGCTTTCTGGTTCGATAGGCTATATTTTTGTTTGGACTCTGTAGTTAACAAGACTAGGTTGGAGTAAGTATGACAAAAATGATTACCGATTTGATGTTCTTGAACCAATGAAAGGAAGTCATATAATACCTTCATGAGTTAAATTCGAAGAGTTTTATTTGATGTATCATTTATCAATTTGTAATTGTAAATTTCAAAATTAAAAACCTTCTAAAAATTCAGTCATTTTGAATTAATCTGCATCTGCCTCATTGCTAAACATATGCTACCGTCGGCAATGACACGAAATTTCTTCCTTATTTCGATAATTCTTTTATATTAATAGATATTAATATTCGTCCTCTTATTAATCTATTTATGTAAGATGTTTAAGTTATTTTTAAAATTCAAGAAATTGATTAGTTATTAGAAAACTGAAAAGTTACTGAAATTTGAAAATCTTCGTAATTTCTTAATATTACGAAACAACTAAACGCAGTAATTGCGAACGTATTCAAGCTATTTGTTAGAACTACATTATGGCTTGCGTTAATTCTTTACGATGCCTTAACGGATTTTTAAGCACATCAGAAAAGTCTGATAATTTTTCATTTATTTAGAAGTTTGTGTAAGTTCTGAAGATATACATTCTCATACGAAACTTAATTTTATAATGTGTAAAGACTGCGCTTAATCGAACGATATGTTGACTCCTTACTCTGCTGTATTGTGGTATTATAAATTTAGTCTTAATTCGCATCGTAACAATTTTTTAATTCTTTCTAAATTCATTAAAATACTCTGTCTGTCAAATTTTTACCTCACCATAATTATGCAATATTCATTATACATGGATTAATCTAGAAATGACGCAGTGCAGAGAGCGGTTACTAGTTTGAAAATTGTGAAGGGAAATTTACTCTACTAATTCAACTTTTAATTCTTTATTTTTCTTACATACGCATACACATATATGTACTATATACACAGTCCAGTCACATTAATGTGACCACCACGTACTTTCCATGTCAGAGTTAAATAACCAATCACAGAAGGCAGGTGGCAGCACAGTGCAGTTGAGCGTATATAAAGGGTGTGTGAGGGCTTCGGAAAACATTTCAATCGTTGGCGTAATGCAGAAACGAAGCGATTTATCCGACTTCCAAAAGGGCATGATCATTGGCTTTCGGGCCAAGGGTGGAAGCATTTCCGAAACGGCTGAGTTTGTGAACTGTTCGCGTGCCGCCGTGGTAAAAGTGTACCGTGCATGGCAAAATGGGACTGTCCAAAATCAGCGACGTGGCAAATGTGGTGCACCACGGGCGATAGATGACAGAGGCGAACGACGGTTGCGGAGATGCGTTCGGGCAGATAGACGGGCTACCGTTGAGCAACTGACCACCAAAATGAACCAAGGGGCTACCAAAAGTGTCTCCCAAAGTACTATTCAGCGAACATTGCTGCGTCTGGGCCTCCGAAGCAGACGCCTGGTTCGTGCACCTATGCTGACTGCTGTTCATCGACGGCGAAGGCTAGAATTTGCACGCCAGTACAGCAGCTGGACGTCCACTGAGTGGCGACAGGTTGCGTTTTCGGATGAATCGCGTTTTATGCTCCATCGGACAGATGGACGTTGGCGTATAAGGCGTGAAACCTCTGAAAGGAACCACCCTGCAACCATTGCCGGAACGGTCCAAGCTGGAGGCGGGAGCATTATGGTCTGGGGAATGTTTTCCTGGCATTCTCTAGGTTCACTGATCATTGTGGAAGGCACAATGGATCAATACAAGTACGCATCTGTCCTTGCGGACCATGTTCACCCCTACATGCGCATTGTTTTTCCTCAGGATGATGGCATCTTCCAGCAGGACAATGCGAGGTGCCATACAGCTGCCAGTGTACGTGCGTGGTTCGAAGAGCACCAGGATGAGTTTACCGTCCTCCCCTGGCCAGCAAACTCACCTGACTTAAACCCAATCGAGCATCTGTGGGACCATCTCGATCGAGTTGTTCGCGCCATGGATCCTCAACCGCGTAATCTAGCGCAGCTGGCCACGGCATTAGAGTCGGCATGGCTCAACATCCCAGAGAACACCTTCAGGGACCTATGTGACTCTCTTCCTGCACGTCTCGCAGCAGTCCGCTCTGCGAAAGGTGGTTATTCTGGCTTTTGACAGATGGTCACATTAATGTGACTGGACTGTGTATATATATATACACTTCCTCCCTGTAAATATTTGTGCGTTCCTTATGCATTTCGTTGTTTTGAATCCAACTTTAGTATTTATTTGTCGCAATCAGTTGCCAGTTAATAAGAGAACTGACAAAGTGTACGATGTAAAACATTACCTAAAACTTGATATTTCTTCAATTTTACTTTGAAAAATATCAAAAATATGAAATATAATGATAAATCTGCATATTACATAAATCGGATTATGAAAATAATCGGGAGTAAATAGAAGAGAAATTCTACAACATAAAATTTTCAATTAATGCGGAAAAGGAAACCTGGTTTAGCACGATTTTGAAATCAATACTTAAGTATGATCAGACCTTCAGAAACCTGCGTCTGATTCCGCAAGAAATGGATAGTTTTATTTAAAATCTAAACCAAATTACAGGTTTTTTTTAAATTTATTTTTTTATTTTTTTTAATCAAGTGAGCGTTAGCTCAGAAGAGCTATTACTCTTGAAATGGGATTTTGCGTTGAATTACTGTAAAAAGCTGAACCAATTTTCAAATTGTTGCTACCAAATATTATTGCTCTGTATTAATTTAAAAGAAATTAAATAAAGGAGAATGTGCATGAATGTAGGTATTTTTCTTGCATTGTGAAAAAACGACGGTATCTAGAGTCATCCATTTTTGAATAACGTACTCGAACATTGTCACGTGGAAGCCCGAATTTTGAATTTCGAATTTATTTTATTATTTATTTCACATTTTGCAATTTTTGGTTATTTTTGTAATTTTCGAAATTTTGATTAAGAAATTTTGATCAACTATTCCAAAGCGAGCAATGTACGGAAAAAAACATTTTTATCTCCAGCGCGCGAGACTACCTATCGGAAATTCTTAGGAGATGCTGTTTTTAAATATTTTGTGATTTTGCTGTTGAAATGAATTTTATGTGGTTTAAATGCAAGAACATGATATTTAATAAATAAAAGTAACTCACAAAACGTTGAAAAAACATGCTTTTGGGCGTAATATAAGATCTGAAAGTTTCAGAATTATTATTATTATTATTATTATTATTATTATTTTAACAGTCAGAAACTCTTGTTTCTAATGTATGATTTTAATACATATCAGCTATCACTTCTGAATTTCGTTGTATTTCTATTCGAATGGGCAAAATTTTGATGAAAATTTCCTTATGCTCAAGAGTAAATGAATTTCTTAAATGTTGAGTAAAAATCCATGGGAATGGTAAATCAAAAGAGATTTTGAAACCCAGACATTATAGGATGAAATCGCTTCTTAGGTGGTTCTCTTAGTTCTAGTTTACAGGCTTTTTTTCCTCGCCAGAAACTGTTAAGAAAGCTTTAAAAAATCGTATGCCTTTATGTGCATCTGTATGAAAACTGCGTTGTAATACGTACTATCCATATGTTCCGAATTTTTAAGTTCTCACTTTTCAGTTATTTTGGGTATGCCTGCATATAATTTGTAATGATTTGTATTTCTTTTCCTTTTAGGGCCTACCTACCTAATTTACGAGGACTCAATTTGCTGAACACTGGTAGTTAGGCTTCTGTTCAAATCCTGGCGAATGGGCTAGTTGCATAAGAGTTTTCGTTGCTTTCCCCACGTATAATGTAAATAGGAAAGGAGTTTCTCCTTTCCTATTTACATTATACGTGCTTTTGTGAAAGACGTGTAAAGTCTTTCACAAATATCTCATCACCTTACACAATACAACCTAAATAAGCTTTTATTTTTTAATGATACTTTTAATTGATGAAATTTAAAATGAGCTTAATTAATGCGTTTATACTATATCTAATTAGAATTCTTTATAATCATTTTCATCATTAATTGAAGCAATAAAATATATTTTTAACGACATATAATATGTTCAAAGTACATAATAATCATTCGCGGACGCATAAACATTGAGGTTCCTTTTGTAAAATGCAGCATAAAAATTTCTTTGACGATAGCAGAAAGGACAAGCATTCAATATCAAGTCTTCTTAAGATAAATTTATTTTCAATTTGTTGGTAATGCTCCTTTCATATAGTCCTTTGCTTCTTTCAAATACTAATTTAATGATCTCATTCTGTTCATTTGCAATCCTAATTTTTATTATCAATGAAATGAAATGCAATCTCAGCACTTTAAAAGGAATTTTGTTCTTGTCCGCTGATCTTTTTTACCAAATTACAAAAGACTTAAAGGATATGAGATGTATAGGTTTTATCTATTTTTAAAAGATTGGATGAAGAACTAAAACGTAATTCATGCTATTTTAAGGCTCTTTGCAAGTTGATGCCTTTCGTTTATTTCAGCATCTGGTATAGAGAGTATTTTAAAGTTATATTTCTGTGCCCACACAATTAAATTTTAACTAATTGCTTTGCCTTCTTTTGTGTTCGAGAACAGTAAGTCTTATCATCATGAGATCATTATGGTTTATTCTATATTTTCATTAGTATATCGTTTTTGAGTCGCCTTAGTTGTGCGAATATATAATCTGAAGAGATTTAAAAACAAAATTCAGCTGAAATTTGAGTGTATCGTAACTGGTTGAAGAAGTAAAAAAGTAACACCGTGCGTTTTACGGCAATGCAGTTTTCTTACTAAGTTCCCTTATAAATGCTTCACACACAAAATAATTAATTATAACCGAACAAATTGTTTTTGCAATGTGATTGCTTAATACGCTCGTGAGTATCAGCTTTCTGAATTGTGATGTAAAATTCAGAATTTTTACAGCTCTTATTTTACTAAATATTTAAGGTTTTGCAATATATTACATTTATTTAAGTCGGATAGTTTATTTTATGCAATGCTTAATTGTGATTTGTTAGAAACGTCACATTTCTAATAGTAGAAATGCCAAGAACTTTCTTAAAGCAGTCATAAAATGAAATATCTATTTTTACTAGCTTTGATTAATACTAGCATTGATACTCTGTTAAAACTAACATTGAATAATCACTCTTCAATAAAACATCAAATTAATTTGTTGTCAGGCTAAGCTTACTTGATGTTTTTCGTGCTATTTAAATCAGATTATGTTGTGTATATTGCGACGAACATCTCGAGCGCTCAAAGTCTTTGGATATGTAAATCCTTTATGACAAAACCTTCGATTACTATCTGCATAAGTAGTGCAGTGTCTTTGTGGAGGATTTTCTAAGAGAATCTAATTAATTAGATTCTCTAATTAAATTGTAGATTGTAAATCTAATAATTCTCTAATTACATTGTAGAGGGAGAAAACTGCGAAAACTTTGTTTACGCACTGTTCAATCGATGCGAATAAAATTCTAGATGACCGACTAGTGTCATGCGCCTTTAGCCACTTAACCGTTGGGGGAATATTTTCATAGAGGACTTTCCACATGTTAATAATACCATTATCAATACTGCCTTAGACCTTCCCAGCTTGCAAATGCAGTAATGACCCTTGTTAGGCCATCTAATTTTCTATATGTACAACAACAAATACAGAGGCTCGGACAAGCGGAAGGGAGGATATCCCCGGAGTGTTCGGCTGTAGATATTGGTGGACGTGGCGCTACAACCATATGGTAGAGGAGTGGTGCCCACGTCCTCCGTCGCATGTCGCATAGAGGACTTTCCAAAGTAAACTAACTAATTTTTTTGCACTTTGGGAGATAAGTGCAAAAACTGCATTCATCCAGGTACATAAGTTTATGAGCACCGAACCTGAAATTAATTACCAGTGTTCAGAAGTTTTAGCTACTTTGTAGTTTAACAGTCTAATTCGCTGATCACGAGTTGACCAAATGATTCTGGTTTTAGTATTTTTTTAGATTGTTTTAGTTAATTTTGTGTTAGTTCTATTAGGTTACAATATTTTTAAAACTTGAACCGTAGATACGGATCAATACAGTGAGATTATATGTTATTCTTTCTTGCTATAGTATGTTGTTTTATTCATATTTTATTTATTACATATTTTTTTAAAAAAAGGAAAAGAAAAAAGAAAGTTCGTAAAGCCTCTGATGGGAGGAGAGAAAAATTAGTGTTCATGGAATGTAAAATAGTAACTGTAGTTAATGTATTTTCAAACTTTTTTTCTGATAAAATTAGATTGCTTCAAGTTTTAATAAGTTAAATACAATAACATTTTATTCAATACTTATTTACATCTAATTTTTTCTCTTATTAAGTACAGACTTACATTTTATTTTTCTTTAATGTCACGATTGAAATTCATTGCATGTACTCTCCTGAAGCATTAGCCATGACAAGCACAATATTATGTCGAAAATATTCAAAATGCTTCTGGTAAACGATGAAAGCAATGATGTAATGAGAAATAATGGCAAAGAGGCGGAGATATAAATCCCTCAACTTTCTAATCGAGATTCATTGAATATTAATGACATTTTAATAAAGGTTGTAGGACTCTCAAAATAAATGAGCCAAGGAATGAATTATAAGTAGATTGAAGAAGTCATACTTATGAAAGAGAAACGATGTTTCATTTTAATTAAAATTACAAAACTCGATATTTTTATACCTAATTTCAGACAGACAGATCAGCATGTTTTTATATTTGCGACGAATAATTTATTCTTACAACAAAAATTATAAATTTACGTATAAATCTTTCTATATTAGACGTTTCTCTGATGTTTATCATCGCAGAACACGTTTTAATCTTTAAAATGCTCAAGGAATGCCAGTTTAATTTTGCATTTTTAGCTATAATAAATGAAAACACAGAAAGATTAGTTAAACGATAAAATAAATGAATACTTATTTCAATTTGTCATGCATATAAAAGAAGCGTTTTTCAATTTTTAATATTCCGAAAACTGTACTGATACCAATAATACTAATAAAATATACCAATATGCTAATAAATATACAGATAACTAATTCATGTATAATTAAGTTAACTAAATAATACCAAAAAAGTTTAAACGATTTAAATTTTCAGTGACTTCTGTATCGCTCAGTCATTGATTTAAAAGCTCTTTGCAAGTTGAAAATTACACTTATTAGTTAGTAAACATTTTATATTGTCTTATCAATTTTAAAAAAAGTCAAATAAAAAATAAAAAGCCCAATGAAAACTAACACTTTTAAAATACTACAATGATACTGAAATACTTCTTTGCTTCTGAGCACACAATAGAAATACTACCAAAAGTGAATCTGCATCTATTTCATTCGCAGTGTAAACCATTTGGTTTCATATTGCACTATTAAATTATTATCCTCGCAATTTAAACCACATTGTTTTATATTTCATCTTTAAATTTCTTTTAAGAGTTACTTTAAATTACGTTAAATATGTAAAAGCAGACAGTCTGTTGTTGTTTTCCAATTCAAAGTAGTCCCCTCCTACATCAACGCATTTCTGTAGGCAAATCTTTCAAAGATTAGATGCTTCCAGGATTTCTTCGAATCGATGAAAAATGTGCTTTTATAGCCACATTAGTTTCATATTAGGAATAAAAACGATATCTAAGTAAATTTTGTTTTAGCTTAAATCCCACAAAGCAAGATCAGGAGAATAAGGTTCTATACTCTATAATTTTTTTCATATGTTTTTGTTCAAGAAATTAAACTTGCAGAATGAGAGAATGCATTATTACGAAGAAGCCTCTAGTTTTCACTTCTTAAAGAATTTCTGGAATGCACTGAACTGTAACCGTTTTCTGTCCCTCTCATTTGATGGTTTTGACCAAATCTTTGCATCTGAAGCAAATGGCATACACTACTGCGCTTTTCGTTGCTCGTTGTATTTTTACCATTGTTGATTTGAGGCCATTTTCAAAGAACCATACTTTACTTTCCTGACCTACTAGAACATTAAAAAATGTTATGTATATTTAATTACCAGTTATGATTTTAGAAACAACGCGGTGCCCACTATCATTATGTAATATTAGGGTGACTTTACTGATTCTAACATGCTCCGCGTTCTGGTATTCTGTTAATTTATGGGAGACTCAACAACAAACTAATTTATTCATAAGCAGTTCTTCATAAATAATTTTATGTATAACTGTGGATCCATTAAGTTTCTTTCATTACAATGAGATGGTGAAATTCTGATGTCACGCCCACTTCTACCAGTACTTGTATCATTTGATAAGTACAGCGGTTATCACTGATTAAAATTTTTCTTATGGCCAAAACATTTTCTGGCATTAAGCTGAGAAAGGCCAGAAACATATTGTGTGTTCAGGGAAAAATTTCTACCTCTAGGAAATTCGTTAAACCACGTGAATACAGTTACACAAAATGAGCTTCATTTCCGTATCTTAAATGTAGACGTTGAAGGCTTTCTATTTGATTTAGTCACACTTTAAAATCATAGAAAATCATAGCGCGCTAATGGCTCCAGCATCAGCTCCATTTTCATATCTTTCAAAATTTATCCTACGACAGATAAATTGCAACTAATTGCCCCAAATTATAGTCTTCGCGCATAAAGGAGTTCAAATTTACACATCTGAGAAATAACTTTCCTTAAGCGGATGTTCTGTACCATTGTTTAAAAAAATTCAGTTACCCTCGGAAACGAAGCACCTTCTTTATTTGCAATTCTTTATATTTTTAATAACGTTATTATGTCCATTATATCATAATATGTCTATATATGCTGTATTTATTATAAATTAAAAAACTTTAAAATAAGGCTCACCTTACTTTTAAAAGATGAATTTTAAGAAACAAAAATAGCTTAGAAATAATAGAAATAAAAAGAACACAGCTCTGATTAGAATTCATTTGTTTCCGACTGAAATGAAAAGCAAGCAATTAACAAGAATATTTTACTATGGTACAGAAAGAAAAATTAATGATTTTGTTTTCGGTACTGGTGTAGTGGTACAGGTAAGGTACAGGTAATCGAACGGTATATGATGGATGCAGATCTAAACTTAAATCACACAGTTAGACGCACAATTAGCATTAGTTACACAGTATATGTGCATGATCATTACCTGTGTAATTTACTTAGCAACTGAATAGTGCAATTATTCTCTCTAATATGATAATTAAACTCCCCTCTGTCATTCTTCAATTTCGTTTATTAAAATTCCCAAATACAAGATCCTGTCCAAAAAGTGACAGTATTCAAAAGTTAAGAGAGATGACGTTCAATAAATGTATAATCTGAATTCGATCTAAGAATACTGCTGCGACTTGACAAGACAAATTTTCCATGATAAGGTGGAACAAGCGTATCACATATCAGAGGAATCAGTATATGAATATCTGTTCTGCTCTTTGGTGACCGTCAAGCATTGTAGAATTCTGTACAAGTCCATTTCAGTAATCTTCAGTGGGGCTGGAAAAGAAATTGGAAAATGATGCAATCTGCCGTAAACAAAAATTGTTTTTCCATCCATACCCGAATTATATATACAGTCTCTATGAACTACTGTCACTTTCAGATTTCTATGATGTTGACGTAAAAGCATCATGACAGTCAGGAAGGAAAGTTTCCACTTGCGCGTTTACATTCAATAAAGCATGCAAGGGGTTTAAAAACACATATAAAGCTAAAGATACCTCGCTCATTTCTGGAACTAAATCACGCTCTCATAGAACGCTGAACTGGAAGATGTATTCATTACTCCACTAGATTATGTCTCACTGCATAATCTGTTAGTCGCTCAAAACTGCTTGAATTTCTATTATATGGACCACATTTTATCTATATGAATAAACCAATGTTCTGCTTTCAAAATCTTAAAATCCACTTCTAGATCTTCATGTTATCTCAGAACAGTTTTATTACAATAGCATTTATATCTTCAAAACTCAAAATGTGTGCTGTGTGGTGAGTAAATTACACTTCTTACGTTGAAACGGTTGCTTTGTAGTTGATTTCAACATCCGTACAACAAAATTAGTTGTATTTGAAACGTCTTGATAGACCGTACGTAAGACGATGCAAGTAGTTTGTACATATCAAGTACACATATAAACTTTCGTAGTACGTATATATATGTATTCATTACACAAGTATCTGTACATAATACGAATACACACATTACGCATAACGTAATTTTTTTTAAACTTTTATATATCGCCATAGCGACGCTAGTGAATTTGTGGTACATAATTTCCGCCTCCAACTCCTGTGATGTGCTAAACGTTAATGCCAACTAAACATTGTAATAATCGACTTGACAGTTTTTTCCTAAGAAGCTAAATTAAAAGAAATTATCCCATTTTCCCCTACATGCTGTTGTGAAAACGTGGTAGCACGCTCAGCTGACAATTACAAGCCATGGTCAGATCTTTGCGATGACTTTTTCTGTCTGACATGTTTCTTGCTTTGAAAATCGAAAAGCGAACAAATCCTTACGGCTTCTAATAATAATTTCAACAATGTCATCCTATCAGATTTCGAAATAATTTCTTGCTTCCATTTTCTATTATTCTCGATATGGTATTAAGAAGAATTATATGAATTTTTCAATAATAAACAAAAATTAAAATTTGTTTTTCAAAATTAAAATTTGTTGATCGATCAATTGAAAACACTTAAGTACTTTCGTTTAAACTTCCAGTGAAACTAAATATCAAGCATACGTATCAAGTTTAAGAGTTTGATCTTGTAGAGGCATTAGGATTTTTGAAAGCAGGAGATGTGAAAAATAAGCAATGTCCTCGCTGGGACTCGACCCTCGGACTTCTCAAATACGTGCTGAAACTGATGACCATTACACCACGAAGGCTTGTTAAAAAGGCAGGAGAAATGCCTTATATACTCACCGTTTTAAAGGGCGATTAGGGGATCCAATCGCCAAATCCTGGTGGTGGAGAATCATCATCCACCATCTTTTAGTTCGAGCGTCACTGTAGAGACATTAGGTTTTTTTTCTTTTTTTAAATGCTGGAGATGTGAAAAATGAGCAATGCCCTCGTCGGGACTCGAACCTCGACCTTTCGAATACACACCGAGTGTGCTGACCATTACACCACAAAGGCGTGCTAAGAAGGTGGGAGAAATACCTTATAATCTATCCAAAATTCACTCTTATTTCAACTAAATATTACATAGCAAGTTTGAACATTTGATCTAATCAGAATTCACTTTTATTTCAAAGTTCTAAAGCTGTTAAATGTAAAAAATAAACTGTATAATGTGAAAAAAAATTACTTTTATATCAGATTCCCAAATTAAATAAAATTTCAAGAAATCCTTTTAATTTTGTACTAGTTTGTTTGTATTTCTTTAAATTTTATCGAGTACAGTAATTTATTAAAAAGACATTTTGCGCCTCGATAACTTTTGATACCGAATAGTTATTTTAAAACTGATATCCTCTATATACGTAGTCGAACATATTAAGTATAGATATCGATAAAATATCACTCGTAATAAGTGAATTCAGATGTGAGACGCGAAGCAAAATTTTAAAAGAAATCGTCTTGCCTTTTTCTCAATAAGAGTTTAACTTTCATATTATTTCATAAATACTTCAAATATGAAGAATTTTTTATATTACTACCAAAAGTCAGTCTATTGAACAGTCAGTCTATTATTCAGTCTATTGAACAAATTTAATGATTAAATCTTTTTGAAAATATTAACATATCTTATATTTCTTATTTTTTTATTAAATTAAATTACTTTGAGAGTTTCCCAGGTTTTCTACTAAATTCCACATGATTTGTGATTACATTGATTCAGGATTTCCATATATAAATCGAACGCAAACACTGCATTCTTTTATCGCCGAAATATTTTTGCATCTTTAAGAGATGATTTTAATAATCCGTTATTTATGAAATTCCGTAGTGGAAGTAAGATTAATCAAGTTTTCCAGCGTAATTTTTCTATTAACGTGCTATTCGTACGTGCATATTAGTATTATTTAATACCATGCCGTTTTCGTCTGGGATATTGATTAATGCTAAAAGTATTTTTATACTGAAAACAAAAATAAAAGAAACATTAAAGAAATCTTTTAAACCGAAAGACCAAAATGTTTTATTACATCGGAAAAAAAAAAGATCTCGACTCACAAAAGAAATCTTTTCTCAAAAATCTTTATAAAAAACGCTTTCGTCACAAACTGAACAATGGATAAAAAATGGTGAAATGGCTAAGATTCTATACAACAGGTTTATGACATAAACTATAATATTTCAATTCTTTTCACTTCCTATTCAATTCTTTTATATATTTCTTTACGATAGAGTTAATGTTTCCGTGTTTCGCCGATTATATCATTGTGGAAGAGTAAAATATTTTTTACTTCTTTAAAACGTATGAGCAGAGATTTTAAAGTGCAGTGGGTGACTAAATCTTTTCTTCTACCCAGAGGTTTCTCAATCGTTTTGAATCAATGGTTCTGTTAATCTCTCCATTGGCAAAACGAGAGTTATAATTTATAAGACTTGCAGCCGTAGTGAGGAAAATTCGCAGTAAATATTTGAAACTCCATTTTAAACACTTTAATGTTAGAATAAATTATGAGTATTCGAAAGCATTAATTTCCAAGTTTCTGTTTCGTCTTCTTTATAGTAGTGGAAGTAAAACTCTGACATATTACTCTCACGAAAAAATCTTCCTTACTGATTGCATCTTGATCATAATTTAGGTGACATTCGTATTTTCATTCAAGGTTTTCACCGAACTAAGGCAGGCATACCAAGAGTATTGAAGCTACTGAAATCTCGTTGTGATACCTGTGACAATACTCATTTAACAAAAAGGGTCGGTTGCATTACGTTTGAAATGGCTTACTCAAATCTTGATTTGCTGTGTTAATTGAATTTCGGTAGAACGTTGGTCATCTTCAAGCGAAAAATCTCCAGAACGGTATTTTTTAAACCAATTCTGACACTGTATTCTCTTAAGCAATCAACATCATAAACTTCATATATCTCTTTGGCAACCTCAACCGCTTTCTTGCCTTTATGGAAAATTTTAAAAAAAGGAAAAATGTTAAAAATTTTATTTTTCGACCTCGTGTTAAAATTTACCGTAAACTAACACTTGTAAACAAAAATAAATAAACTTTGTTTCTATAGCAACCTAAAAGCGTCAGCTACCAAATCTTAAAAGAAAATGTACATGCACTCTTTTGCAAAAAATTCGAAGCACCATGAAGAAAGTGGTTGTTTTTGATGAAACTGAATATGTGTATAGCTCATACACAGATAATAAAATGATTAAAAAATAAAGGTACCTGTTCACAGCTCACAATCACCCATTGAGTGTTCAAATTAGTAGTTGGTCGAACCGCCTCTGGCGGCAATGCATGCTTGAATTAGTCGAGGCAAGGAGTGGTAGAGGTTCCTAATGTCATCCTGCGACACATTCTGCCAAGCATGGTCGCAGGATGTTATCAACATATCGTTGAGCTGTTAAAGATGTACGGAGGATGACTAAAGATGACCTGCTGTCATAAGAAATAGCGCCCCACACCATCCCACCACGGGTTATAGTCCTCTCCAGACACGAAGACAGTGGTCATCTGCTTCAAGAGTAAAGCGGGATTCATCGCTGAACACTATACGATGCCAGTATGATGACAGCCATGATAATCGGCTGCGACACCACTTCAGAAGACCCCGCCGATGTTGTGGGTTCAAAGGCAAACGTCTTAAAGGCCTCTGTGAGCGTAACCCCGCCTCAGACAAGCGCCGTGAGATGGTGGACGGTACCACGGAAGGTATGACTAGTCAAACTTCCTGTTCCGCCATTAGAGGAACAGGGCTTAGTGGAGCTATTTAATTAAAGAAACTTTGAGATCTAAAGCCAGGCCTAAATCAGGCCCATTAAGCAGTAGGACTACCACAATACTACCTGAAATAACTTGAAATAGAATAAACAACTAAAATATAAACTTAAAGTCTAGGAGCTGGTGAGATTTACCAGCTACACCAACAAAAGCACATTATTACATGCTTTGTAAGATATAACACATGTTACTTACATGCATAACATATGTTGCTTACATATACAAATAAATAAAATAACAGAATATCATAAACACCCCAGTTTTTCTTAAAACAGACAGAGAAATATTAAACACAATCAATATATAAATTCATTTCATTTACAGATACATATTTTATAAAATTTGACAATTTCAATTTAGTCACTATGTTTTTACTTAGATCCTTTAGAGTATTAAATTTAGCAATATCTAGAATAAATCTTAGAACAATATTTTTCATAGAAGAGCATCTAAACAACAGGTACTCAATATCGGCATTACGGATGCCACATGGGCAGGCACAATTTTTAAACGAAAACCTATTCTAATAAAAGGGAAAGTGTCCATGATTAGTTAAAGCTTGGTTTAAATACTTAGGCATTTTCTCTCACTTACAGTTGAGATTAAATTATACGTGAATCTTCCTTTAGAGTCTGAGTCGTTCCACTTTACTTGCCATAGAGTCAAACCTTTTCTTTTCAACAAGGATTTCAAACTGTCAAAACTGTTTAAACTGCGCATCATTGAAAATTCTGAAAACTATCAACCGAATTGTCTTTAAAATTTTGAAATAGATAACAAAATTCATGTTCATCATTGAAAATTCTCGAGACTATCTCTTGAGTCGTTATGATAATTTCGGACATACAGAACCCATTGCTAATAAATCTAGTAGTTCATGCCGAGCTATACAAACACTTCGTCGAGCACATATTGCATTTGTATACTAGCCAAACTCTTCAACATAGCTGTTTAAGTTTGAGCTGTTTTCCAATTACACGGCAAATCAAAATTAGTGTTGCAGAAAAAAACATACTTGTCTCTACTGTAATGAATTATTTCATAATTGTAAATATAATATGAACGCGTAACTCTTCATATTTCTATGGACATGCACAGATGTTCGACGTGGAGGCCTTTCGTAACACGGCAGACGTCTGCACAATAGTTTAATTTCAAAGCTCTCGCCCAATAAATGTACGGATCCATCATATTCTAAATGTTGGCTCATAAAAGCGGTCAAATGACTTACGTCTCATCTTGAATTTCTAAGTAAAATAACTCAGAATAAAGTTTAAAATGAATTATTGTAAGCCGAGCAGTTACATAGTACAACTTACAATTGTATTACCTAACCTGTAAACAGAAAATATTTCTCAAATCGAGTTTGAAATGGAGTCTGGAAGCAGAAGATATTTTGGAAAAACAATAGATCAGACTTTAAAAATAAACGTTTACGGGAACAAAATTTCACAACTTTGTACAACTGCTTGATCCAACTTTTCGTCAACTTCTCGTTTGGCTACTAAGCTTTCATGAAGGACGTGTCAGACGTACATGATAACCGAAAATTAGACGACAAGAAATATCAACATATTAAAAGAAGTGTAATGTTGGCATCAGAGACTGGGCAGCTGAAGAGCGGCAGTAATAAAGGGCTAAAATTTTTAGATATGCCAAGCAGCAAAATGCCTCTAACCTAGTGCAAGGTAGAAAGAAAGCAAGTCATCAAACAAGAAATCGAAAATTACAAGAAAATATCACAAGCTAAAGAGAGTTCACCAATATCAATAAGCGGATTTTTACAGAAACTTTGGAAAAGAGAGACGTTTGTGTTTTGTTGATCCCTCATTGCTTGATTGCAACGTAATTGATATCAAGATTTGATGATTGAGTTAAAAGACTCTATCTGGAATAACAATATTTGATAAAATGGGAATTAAACATTTTGACTAAAATTTAAATCGTTGTCAAACCAGTGATTCTTCTCACGACTCCAAATATCTCACTATCCATTGATGAAATAAATTATGATCTCTGCCCAGGATTACCAAGGAATTATTACGAAAGATAAAGTTTCATGTGCGAAAAGTGTTCATTAAGCATATTATTGTGAATGGTTGCGAAATCTGAGAAGAAATTTCATAAAAATGCCTGACTTGCTTAGGGATAGAAAATTAATTTTGAAGGAGTTCGCCAGAAAATTGAGACAACCAAGTAAGAGGCTGAAGGTTCACTCCAACAAAAATAAAATCCTCGTAAAATTCTTCCACGGATTAAAAGAGCTCTATGTCTACTGCAAGGTGAAACAGGTTTCTTCAGTAGTTCTCACGCCATTCTGGGACTTAATAAAAGTAGTACCCTACAACGAATAGCAAATCTTCCAGGTGGATCACAACCTGTTGTGAACAATGGGACCATGCAGGAATGTAAGCAAATACTCTCTGAAGTAAAATTAACTTGAGAGTAAAAATATTAGAGAGAATAATTAGATAAAAATATTAGCATTGCGTTTTACATTAACTTCGTATTAGTGTATTTTGATGATCATTACCTGTTCAAAAAGTAACATAACCGGAATAGTAATTACCAGAAATGGAATTATTTGTAATTTTAGGTATTTGTGATCTGGCGATAAGCCAGCAATGGACAGTTTGAAATCTATCAGATTTTTACACACATAATATCAGAAATTAAATTAACGATAAATAAAGAAACGTGGCACTGCATGATTTCTATTTCAAATTCCATTTGTATTAAAAAAATTAAACTATATTTATTCAAAATCAGTCGCTGGCCATTTCGTAACAATACTATCAACAGGGGTTAAAATATTTTAAAATATTTACAACATGCAGTTTGAAGTCGCAAGCTCTATTGCTGGCAAGAACCAGAAGAACAGACCTAGAGTCCGTAAGAATGATGACTTTGGAGGAAAATGGTACTACGGCAGCAACGTTAAACAGAGCTATTGAAATAATAACAAGTTGAATTAAAATAATAGCAAATGAAATAAATTGCATGCGTTATTTAAGCCTATCTATATATATATTAAAATAAAAAACACACATTACTGATTATTATGTAACCATTTCAAAAGTTTATGAGAAACAATGCATCATTCTTTCCCCTTCACCATTCTCTAAATATTTCTGAAATCCATTTTGCGTCTTACACCATAATACACATTCTCAGTGAAGTAGAATAAAAAATAAATTCAGAACCCTATAAGCGAAAAATATCACCCAATGTACTGTCTCAGCGATTTCCTTCTTTTCTTAAATTTCCTACGGCAAAGCATGCTGGAGAAGTGTATTTTTCTAACGCCTGGTTAGGCACATCCTTAGGAAATCGATTGAGTGTAAAATTTCACGAGGTTAGAGATTACGGAGGTTTTAAACGTGGGAAACATAAAGTGATGGATAGTTCTTGCCAGATGACAAAAAAATAATACTTCCGTAATTTTTACGATATCATTGGGTAGTTATTGAGAGAATAGAGGTAAATCATACGTGAAAAACCTAACAGGAAAACGCCATGTCTCGCTATTCAGATTGTGCAGGTGCGTTTGTGTTTTTATGTTTACAGTTTCAAGTGTTTATCGAAGCTTGATTTATGTGATTCTCGCAAAGGAAAAAAAGGAAATTTTTCTCTGAGTTACTCTGTTCTTCAACTATATTAAATGTCATTCTACTATTGATTTAAAACTAGGCAGAAAAGTAGAATATTTTAGATTTTAGAATTAAAATCTGTAGACTTTGAATGCAAGCAGACATAAATACATTTTCTTCAGAAGTGAAATGTTTTTGCTGATGTAGGAGGAGCAACAACCATATTTGTGTAAAAGTCAATGGACGAAGGAAAATGCGGAGTAAAGCAATAACGAAATGAGGAAAAGCTAAGATACTATTAGAATTTCAAAGAACTATATTGGAAATAATGTTGTTAACTATTATAAATATTTGTGAATGAAAAAGATTTCAGAGAAATCCATTTCACCAGCTGAAAGAAGCTCCATGAGTAATTTTTTGCAGAACGAAAATAAAAAATCATAATTAAATGATCAACTGTGAATAGATATTGAAGAATTTTTTAATTTTTCCTTTTTCAAGTATAGGAGCATATTCCTTATTTCAAATTTTAACTTTCTTTTAACTTGCTAATGTGTACTTTGCCACTGATTTCTGAGGTCTGCCAAATTAGATCTTGTCATTGGTTTCTGAGTTATTTATTTACCAGATTGTTTTAAAAATATAACTGAAAGGCTTTTCGTTTTTATTTAGTTTAGGTTGTCAGTTACAACAACAGTGACATTAATTCTCTTGGTTATGTAAGCACACATAGCAGCTTTTTTTCCTTGTATTTGCAAGTGTTGCATTCGCTTCAGTAGCCTTTATCCTTGTTATATATGAGAGAATATGAAAGATTTTCAGTTAAAAAATATTCTACGAAGATATCGTAGGATGCTTTTTCACAGAAAAAATAACTTCAACTCTAGACTGATCGAAATTATAATACCGTACATATATTCGTTTATAAGCGCTCTAGCATATATTTCAAGCTTGATTTTCAGTATAATTAAAGGAATTTCATAATGTCAGACCTATAAGTTGAGCGTAATATTGCAACCCCGAAGTGCTTACGTAAGTACTACATTTACCACTTGGAATGATAACCGAACTATTGTTTGTGAGCCAACAGAAAGCCTCCTGACAGAATGTCTGTAATTATCTATTGCCATAGACGTGAAACGTAAGTCGGTTTTCAAAGAATGTGTCTAGAAGAAGAAGATTTGAATTTGCCAACTTGGAGCAGGTTTTGACTTTTTATTTAAATAAAACATTTCTTTTCTAAAATGTTGTTTTGCTTGGTTTCTAAAACATAGTTTTCGTTTTTTTCATTCTGTTTGTTTTATTAAAAAAGTTTATTTATGATAAATGTATAATTTTTTTAATTAACTGTTTGTTGTTATGAAATTGCATTTTTAATTATATTAAGAATTTAGTTATCTGCACTATCTAAATATTAAATATAAAAGCATACAAAACAAATAATAAAAAGTATCGTATTTTTTGATCGTGCATATAAGCCAAGGTTTAAATTTTACGATCGATTTTTTCTGGAATATAAATCGATTTAAAAAGGTTAGGTTATTCAATTATGGCAAAGCACACGAGGGCTATCTGCCTAAGGGGAGGGATGCTTTCGTGGAGGACTTTCTTAGGGAAACTGGCTTGTATACACATGGGGAAAACCACGAAAACGCCCATGCAGCCAGCCCGTTCGCGGGATTCAAACCTCGGACCGAACTACCAGTGTTCAGCGTCTTTACCGCTCGGCCGCTGGTGGGCCGATTTAAAAAGGAGTAAATGCGATAATAGTGACAAATACCTTTTATATAATAGAATATTTTAGAGTGCGTGTAACAAATTACTTTACACAATAAAATCGACGTAAGGAAAATTTCTTTACACTTATTATCTGAATTAATAAATGTCCTGCTATTTCTTTTAGAAAATTTTTTTTTTCTTTTTATGGCTTTCATTTACGATTTAGGGTCAGTATTATTTCGCTGTTAATTATTAGCTTTTTAGGAATTTTGAAAACAAAATCAATTGCATCCATGCCGGAACTAAAGCCAAGTTCTAGTTTTTACTTGGATGTAATTTATGGTATATCACTTCATTACAGAAACACGTAAGAAGAATGGCTTAGTGCCATTTCACCCTGTTCTCAAGTCAGCCTTTGTCAACTTTACACCCAACGATGTCTCAAGGATTAAGTAATTTCCTTTCCAACTGAGCCCAGACTGAAATTCCCCTTCATGTCATACATTTCATAGTGTTAGAAGAAATTATGTTTTAAGCAATACAGTGTCGCTCCACCGCTATTGTCATTAATGACGCTGACTTCCGTACTGGAAGCTCCAGGTTCGAATCTCGGATAAGGCATGGCTATTCTTAAGCGTATAGTGTATGTGCGATGTACACTAGGATTACACGGAGAGCAGGAAGCAGAGGGAAAGAACATCGGACCGCCAACTCCCCGGCCCTCAAACCTGGGATGGAAATGCACAGTTCGTGCAACAGGACTATACCTGTACGTCTAATGATGAAATCTAGTGTCCTGCACATTTCCTTCTGTACTGTTAAGTGATATAGTGCTAATAGGTGAACAAAAAGAAACTAACTGCGATAAAAATTTGATCCTTAGGAAGCGTCAAAGCGAAAACATATTACTACTTATTATATGACTATTTTGGTGTAGAATCAAGGATCAGGAACTTTAAATTTGTTGAGCGATTGGGAGTGTAGGAAGAGTGACAAATCAATAATACCCTTGCTGGGATTCAAACTACGGGCATTTCGATTCTTAGCTAAGCATAATTCCAGTTACCCTAGAAAGCCACGCATTAAAGGAGAAAGGAAATTCCTTTTATTCTGTGCAACTTAAAGAGGGACCGGAAGGGAGAGAAACTTTTGCTAAGTAGTGTAGTGATGAATTAGCATTCGCTATATTCTTATTCGGTTGCCACTTTAGAGTTATCGTAGCCGGGAAACATTTAAAATCAGCGACGCTCTCGCCGGGATTCGAATTCCAGATCTTACGATTGTTATTCGGACATGCTACCTACTACATCAGGAAGACACACGAGGGAAAAAAAAGGAAGAAGTTCCTTACAAACTCACAGAAAGGAAGTTGAAAGGAATTGAATCGGAAAAGCAAAGGTGAGTCAGGAATAACTATGAAGTGATACAGAGAGTGTTTACACATATTTAGAACGATTTCGCGGCAGATTAATTAATGCTTAAAATGTAAAGAGTATTTTCTTAAAGGTTCGATCTGATAGTCTTTTTTTTCTAGACTATAAGTCTGCATCGTGATTTCCACGGTAAAAGGAAAAAAACTATTCCTTAAATTTCCAGAAATATTTATTTCCATTCCCCTTTTACTACTTTTCAGAGTCCATTGGTCGTCGTGGATTTGCGCTTAGAAAAAGCTGTTTTTAAGAGACCAGAGGTACAATAGGCCAGCGGTGAAACTTCAGAGGAAGTACGTCTAGTTGCTTTGTCTTGATGAAGTCTTACTCATCTAATTGAAATAAAGAAATGGGTCTTTCTAACTGGAATAAAGAAATGGAATTCCTTTCTGTAAATATCAGACCTAAAACTTTCTCTTGATAGTACGTTGAATTGATGTTAGCATTTTCTCTGCTCTTCTTATTTTAAATTCCCTTTCTAAGAAAATCCTGTGGCAGTCATAAACCCATTATTGAAACTTTCTTTGCACTGACAAGAAGCAGTTTTGTACATTTTCTTTCTCTTCATTCACGATAATTAATAGACCCCCCTTTTTTTTGTTGCAGTCATTTTGGTAAACTAATACTTCATGAAGGGTGCTAATTACTTTTCATACAGGGTTCTACAAATTGTTCTACCTTGAGCCACATGCCCCGTCAATACAGTTATTTAAAGACTTTTTAATTGATTTCTGCGTCAGTGATTTTTCTTTTGTTACCAAAGATTTAATTTTAGAAATATTAGAAATTGTACTTACCTTTCTCCTATATTCGCTTGGAGTCTTCTTTCGATGAAGAAGAAATGAACGACATTTTTCCGTTTTGGAATAATAATGCTGCTTATTTTGCATTTAAAAATTTTAATACTATGCATTTAACAGCATATTTAAATTATGGAATAGGAATATTTCTCTTTGGAAAGCGCAAAAAACATATCCTTCAATCCATAGCTTGTTTACATGCGACATTTTGAAAGATAAATAAATTTAAAAGTAGCAGATGTAATTTCTTATTTCAAATAATAAACTGTTCCTATTTCAGAAAACTTGCTTTTTCTAAATTCTTTATTGAAAGTGTTCTAAAAAATGTATAAACACCTTCTGTTCTTTCGAAACTATTTTCGATTCGGC
This sequence comes from Stegodyphus mimosarum, assembly GCA_000611955.2. Taxonomy (NCBI): domain Eukaryota; kingdom Metazoa; phylum Arthropoda; class Arachnida; order Araneae; family Eresidae; genus Stegodyphus; species Stegodyphus mimosarum. The sequence goes on along the minus strand of KK118094.1, from coordinate 833,482 downwards.
CTGAGATAAAAAAAGCTGAATCGAGATATCACTGATAATGATACTCTAAATTCTTTCACGTTTAGAAAAGAAAAAAATAGCGGAAACTTCTAACTGCAAATTTATTACCGGCAAGACCGTAAAGGTACGCCCAAAAATATTTGCTGTGTCATATTTAAGAAAATATATATACGTGCATCTTGATGTTCGAAAACGTAAAGCAATATATTAAAAATACATAAATCGGGGTATAAAGAGCCAGCCGCATTTTAGCATTAAAATAAGAAAAAAAAGCCTTTCTTATTACAGTTTTTAGAAATCTGGGGTTTTTTAACGAAACCTTTAGCCTGTTGGAAGGCTGATCAGAAATATAATATAAAAGAAATTATATCATGATATTCCGTGATTTTATACTCTTGTAAAAGCATAAAATATTTCAGCTTTTTCTTATATACATTCAAATTTCCAGAATACGGAAAAGATCATTCTGTCTACTTTCATTCATCTTTCTGCCTTCTTATTTAACTGTGTGGAAATCACCCCACTTTTACAGAATAACGGATGCAGTAATATTTAGTTTAAGAATGACATTCATACAAAAGAATAATTTTTATTACATATAAAATTATTATAAATTTATAAAATGGAGTTAGTTTTTGTAGTAAAATGGAGTTATAATATCATTTTACAGACATTCATTTAAGTGCACATTCATTTATTTATTACTACCTATCTCTGTATTCATCCTCTATTCGAAATTGCGGAAACTTCAGCAGAAATTGGGGAGAAGTTCCATTAACATTTTCCTAAGATACTCCCAGAAAAGTGTAGAGGGTTATACTAAAAATAGCACACCCAGCTACCAGTGTAGACTCTTGAGTAATTAATATTATTTGAACAGTTTTCTTTAAGATACAAAATTTATTCCCTCTTCCCGAAATAGCAATGGTTATGGCAGAATTTCATGACTATTAAAAAGAAAAACATTGAAAGATTAAATATATTTTGAATAGATTTTAATTTCATAAAGAGCATCCTTAAATTATCTTTCTCAGATAGAAAATATTATACAAGGAAATAGTAATATCTGTGACCGACAGCTATCTTAAATTTAAACTATAAGAAATTACCGTATTCTCTCTTGTGTGCTCTTGCACTGCAAGTAGCTCGCACGTCCAGTTAGAAATTAAAACCTAGTTGTTCGAATCCCCAAGATTGTAACTGATTTTTCTCATTTTAGGCTCCTTAAAACTCTTTGTATAGTGCCGCCGAACTAAAAGTTTGGTGGGCCATAATTACAAATTGCATTTCGTAAGCTGGGACCCGCGTTTCTTCTCAGTCGCCTTTCATGCGGGAGAATATATAAGAAATTACTGCATCGCTTAATGCTAACTCTCATGTATAAATGATAAACACGTACAGCTAGAAACTCGAAGATCACAGGATCGTGTGGGCAAGGGCAATGTTTGTGTTTCATGTTTGTGCGCTTCGAGAAACTTAATAATCTCGAAAATATTTTTAATTTCACTTAATTTTCATGAAGACCATGATAAAAATATCTGCTTTTTCATTGAAGAAATTAAACGCTAATTGAGTGTCTAAATAAGATGCATCATTCAAATCATGTTCAAGCAAATACTGATACATAGTTTCCTTTGTTAAAACTTAAAATATCCTGAATTTTTACAGGATATGCCGTATAAGTTGCGTTTTACACTCTTCAGGACTTCAAGGAAAGACAAACGGAGTACTTACACGGGTCGCTTTACAAACGAATTGTACATTTATATGACAACCAATTGAAAATGGCCGATGAGGGGCCAGGTAAAATCACTATCAACTCCATCCACAATGTTGATGTCATATTGCTGAAAATTTCCATTTTGTTGTTCGTATGTTACGAAATATATCCCAGGACAGATTTCAAACAAGCTGGCCGAAAATGTTAAAGCTGCCTTATGATAGCGTGCCCTACAAACCGATTTTACCAAACTTTCAGTTATGATGTCATTAATCAATAGATCAAAATAGCTTTAATAGAATTAGAATGTGAACAAACTTCATACGTTTTGATATCAGACCTTGTTCAGACCATTTGATATCAGCATTTTGAGCAGAGTTAATGGTGACTGCCATTGGCCAAATTTAAGCGGTAATCCTGATCGTGTACAGTTTGCTTATATACACACGGGGCCTCTAGTTAGAGGAAATACTTGCATAATGTTTGAAGTGTGAAAAATGTAAGTATCTTTTTCTCATTTTCAGGTTTTAAAAATATAAAATTTGAAGCAGGAACAGAATTTCAAATTTTGTATTTTAGCTTTTTATGGATGTCTCTAAAAATCAGTCAAAAACTGTTTTGCAATTCACTAGTAACTCTTACTGCTTACCGAACACTCCGTTTCTAAGCTAACAGTAATTTGCATAACAAATATCTCCACCCTCGGACCCGTGCCACCGCCGGTGTGCCCTCCTTTAAAAATTGGGGGGGGGGGCGACGGAAATGAGCAAAGTCGTACTGTCACCTGTATGGTGCTCAAAGCCCAACGACAAGCGCAATCTTGCACTTCTTATCAGGATGAATTTCGGGACTTCTTTCTGATATTTCTGTCAGACAAGTGAACACACGAATGTCTGCTATATTCATGTTATGCCTTTTCCTACTTATCTGACAGTAACATCAGAACTACACATTTAACCGTGGCGAGGAGAGCATAAACTTTGAGCACCTTGCGGATGAGAACATGACTTCAATTACCTGCTTTTCAATTTTGAAGAAGAATCCGCATGCGTACTATATCCTTTAAGTGTCGCCATTGTGCTAATAATCTATACACTTGCAAACAGCCAAGGTTTCAAACTCGGGTTCATCGATACGACAGCCCGCACTGCAAGCCATTATATTGAAGAGGAAGACCTGTTATTTTATCATGACCCCATTTGAAACTCAAGATATCATGTGAATATAAGGATCTTAAGATTATAGATTATTAAAACGTGTTCATATATCTGATATTAAGCCGATGAGGAATTTCATTACATTATTTTAGCCTTATTTCAGTAATCATGGTTTGTAATAGAACTAGTAATAATTCTATAAGTTCTCTTTATTCCAGCTTTTTCCCACTGGAAAAAACAAACAAAGCCCTTGTTTGAAATATATGAACTAATATTTTATACAACATAGAAACAAAACGTAAGTGGAATATAGATATATAAGCGGAAATACATAAAGACAAACCATATAAAATTGTTAAATGCAATTTTTGTTTATGTAACTTTAATGGAAAAACATTAAACTTTTAAACTATTTCATAAAGTACTATATATAATCTACGTCAGTGTTAAAAAGAATTTTTGATGGAGGTGGCCTTCTAAAATGTTTGGCCTGGACTTCAGTTTTATAAATCGGGCTTACGTTAATATTAAGTACGTAACTTCTCTTAGATTTCAGTCCGGCGATGTGAAAGGTAAGAGAACTAAGAAAGAATGCCTAGATTTAACAACAATTTGCCACTGAAAAATCCGAAGCCTTTCATAAACAGGACTCCAGCAGCAAGTCGTTTTCTACAACTTTTCGCACGCGAAGTCATAGGGGTGAGAGGCGTTATATTCCCACAGAAGTGCTGAAGCTAGAAGTAGTGTGCGGCAGCATCTTTTAACTCACGAATCTTCTCGTGTCACTTCCCCATCGGGAGAGGAGTAAACTCTATATTTCGAAGTGAAATGAAGAATGGTTTCGGGTAAAAGTGAATGACATAACTTTTCGAAGATAGCACTGTTGTTAAGCTTCTCGAGAATATCTGATCTTTTTCGGAAAGTGAGGAGTGAGAGTCGTCTAATATCGAATCGAAATCATTTTCTATGTGTTGTTAAATACTAAGTTGTAAAATACTAGTAGTTTAAACAAATAAGGCATTTGAGTTGCGTGGTAAAATTTTAAAATTTTGTTTCAACAACCCGAAGAGCCTTGCTACTGGTGAAGCTATGTTGTGTAATCAGAAATTCAAGTAAACACATAAATTCAATAATACTAACTTAGTTTATTACTTTCCTTAAAACACTGATATCAAACAAATTTACTAACATAAAATTATACTAGTCCCCGGGAACTACCTTATTTAGTTTAGAAAACAAATAGCTAAACATTTATATATTTTCCACAAATACTGCAATCTTAGACAGTAACCACTTCAATTCAAATACTATTGTTTAAGTAATAACTATTTTTATGAGTTAAGATACAAATTAAAATTTTCTATTTCATTTTACAGTTGTAAGGTTCTTACACCTTATTTATCCCAGAACAAGAGAAAATTCAAATAATGAAGTACAGAGTTAAGTACCTATAGTATTGCACCATAAGAGGAAAAAAAAATTATACCTTTAACTAGAGCAATTTAAGACTGCTCACAAATTTCTTCAGATCTCAGTTAAATCAACAAATCCTCAAAGATATTAAAGATTTAAATTTTCTACTTTTCAACATTCTTTACAGCAATCATTTAAATTAAAAGTTAAATTCTGATAATAATAGAATCTTTTAAAAAAAATCCAAGAAATAATTAAACCAGAGAATTTTGGATGAAAAAAAAATTCTTTAAGAATTTAAGTTAACATTAAAAGTTCAAAAAGAAAAACTTCTTAACTGATGGAAGATGTGAACCTGGAGATGAGGGAATTCGACGGCAGCTTGGCGGACACCGAACATTCGAAGAATAACCCAGTACGCAGGAACTTGGAAGTTTCATCCAGCCTTCTGTATTACGAACTTCAGAACCATCAGGAAACTCAGGTCGGAACACAGGTTGCTTGGCTATTGATTTTTCTGTTCATTTTAAATTGAAGAGGCAGACGGAGTCTGACGTGCAGAATTTAGACTAAGAAAGTTCCCACGGTCGACTTGATGAAGAATAAGTTCCATTCCATTATTGAATGATTGATAATTCTATTTTAGTTGAAAAGGAAGCATGGAAATATATTTTTCTTTCACGTGATTTTCTATTGCAGAATTATTTCATTTTCATTTTTGAAGAATTATTTCCGAAGCCATGGAGTAAGAAGTGACAGGAGCCATAAGACCCCGTTAAAAAAACAAATTCATCCTTTCTGTTGTAGCAGCAAGATGCTCAAGGCACCCGAGAAAAAATCTTCTCGTCAGCCGAATGCAAAAACGAAGAAGTCCCAACAGCTTAGCAATCCCACCTGCACCCGCTTTTTGTCAGGTCCGGACACTAGATATCGCCAAAACTCACCAAAAGGGTGAATAA
>KK118094.1:811821-824912 GCA_000611955.2 Stegodyphus mimosarum | reverse complement strand
AAAAAAAATACTCGAAGTGCAAAAATTCGTTGAATAATTAACTGTAACTTAAAAACTGTTTAAGCTAGAGACTTGAAAGTACTCTTAAATTAAAAGGCTAATTTTTCTGCATCCAATGATATAAGTTAAATGAGAATCAACCTAAGTTAAGTAATTTTAAATCAAGTTTATTACGTAGGAAAGCACCTAATTCCATTGTCTGTTTCAACGCGTTTACGAGTAACCAGTGGAAGAGACGTACAAATCTTAAAGTACCAAAACCCCTAATTAAAATTAAACCAAAGCAAATATAAATACAAGATATTAAATAAAATAACGTTGTGTAGCATAAATTTAGAATAATGAAAATTAATCTTAAGTCAAACTTAAATAATTAAGTGTTACGTGAAAATTGCTACACAATAGTGTGCAAAATAATCAATAATACTAAAAAATAATACCTTCAGTGGATATTGAAGATATTTTTCAAATAACTTACCATCCTGAAATAACAGACTTTATAGCAAGAGTAACCAAATTATCTTCAAATAAAATTTATAATATAAGAAAAATCAAAGATGAAAACGAAAATGAGGTGACGTAAGATGAAACAAAAACTTCAAACCAAAACAAGCGTTAGAACCTAATGATTTTCAGCTACAATCTTTAGAATTATCCACTTATAGATGTTTCGTTTTAAATTATGGAAGTAAATTTTAAGAAATGCAATGGCAATTAAAAATTTCGGAATTTTTTAAATCATTTTAACACGCATATGTAATATGATTTCAATTTATACACACCACACATATAATTATGTACTATATATTGTTTGCTAGTGTTTAATTAAGGAACTTGAATGAAACTCTTGAATACGGCTTTTTGATTCTCACGATTAAATAAATAGGTATACGATTTCTTAATTTTGAGGAAATGTCCGATTCTTTGAATGAGGAACCTTCATTTTCTGCGCAGCGCAGGTGCCTTTCTATCAGAAGTTAACTCTGGTTTTCGCTCCAACGTTTATTGTATGAGAACCCTGTGCATGAAATTCGCAGATCGGGTTAAACGAGATTAAATGGCTTATATTCCTGGGGTCGACAATGTGTGTAGTCGATGTTGTATAGGATCGTCATGGGTTAGAGTCGACACTGCACATTATCTTCAACGCGTAGAGTCGGTTGTCCAGAGGACAGTCGATACTGCGCAAGAATGTCACTGAGAGGAGACAACATTGAGTAGTAACTTCATTCTTCATTGCGTAAAGTCGATAATGTTATTGCATAGTCATTGCGTAAGATCGATGCTGCGCAAGATGGTCCCTACGTAGAGTCGATTTCTTACAGGATTGACATTTGGTGTTACCGATACTATACATGATCGTCACTGCATAGAGTCGGTTCTACACAGAATTTTCATTGTATAAGATCGATACTGTAAAGAATTGTCACGATGTAGGACTCTAGAATCGGCATTGTGTAGAGGTGTATGATGTAGTGTATGATGCTGTGTAGAATCGGAATGCCAATCCCACACAGTGCCGAAAGATTGTAGCGTCGGCATGATGCATAATAAACACCACCATACGATATGCACGGTTGAAAAAAATGGCAATGATATAATTATGAGTAAGAGAATTAATACATATTCGTCGCTTGCACAGACTCGACGCAGACATAGGCCTAGTGGACCAGATTCTAGACGTTTCTCACGTAAAATCAGGAGCTCTAAACAAGTGTATTAGATGACTCTTGTAGCATTCATTATTTTAATTAGCCAAATTATTTTTAGTTTGAACTTTCCTATCGATATCTCAAAGTTTCAGTTGCTGCCCGAATTTAGCGCGTGCGAGATATTTATGCAAATCGCATATATCTGTTAGCAGTTTAAAAGGCAGGAGTTAACGAGGGGAAAGACAGAGCCTTGGATTTATCGCCGTAAGGCTGTGCGCGCAAAGATTTCCTCTGTCTACTGAAAGTTCGCCTTCATAGGCAATTTGCAAATTACCAGTGTTTGCTAGTGGAAATTCGCATTATTGCATTTCACTAAGAGTTAAGCTTCCCTCGCCGTCCTACTTAACCTAAGTTAGGGAATTGAATTTGTTAACACACTTTATTTTCATATTATTTTAGTTCAGCCCAAGTAGTGGCTTACTCTCAAATTGGAGAGTTGTATTTATTTGAATTAAAGGGTCACTTTTAAACCCTCCTTCTGACTTTGTAGTTCTTCAACACTAAAGTACATAGTCTAGATTTGCTCACTGTCCTCCACATAGGGTTTCACAGCTTATGCTCACGAAGAAAATCAAGAGATTGAAGGAGAAACCTTATACTCTGACGTTTTAACTGAAAATACTTTAGTGCTGTAGAAGGATATCAGAATTTGGTGTACCGTAATACCACACGTAATGGGTAAACATGGTTGATTTTTTCTTTCTGTGAGAAAAGTCCGATTTACCGTTTAATTTAATTGACCGATCTTCTTTCAGATTTTTTTCTTTTTTTTTTAACCGAGCTCTTGAAAGATGCATAGGAGTTGCTCTAAATGTGTACCTAAAATAAAGAATTTTTGGTTATTATCATGCACTAAAGAAACAAGAAGAGAGAATGTTAACTTCCGTAAAAGGGCTTTCATTTATCTTAGCATGCTTCATTAAAACCCCCTTTTATGTGACAAAGAACATTCGTCGAATGAAATAAAGCAAAACTTCTAAAACTGAGATATACCTGGAAATGAACTTGGCCACGGGCATAATATTTATAAAGACAATAGAAATTAGCTTAATTTAACAACGTGAAAAAATTTACATGAAAGCTAGTTGAGGTGCACGCTGTGTAGAGTAAATACTCATTCATTATCATTGAATATTCTTATTTCGAAAGCCTAAATTTAAAAGTTGATGAAATGAAAATTGGTTTAGTTCAACTGTTTACCGTGTCTTCCTATTTTGAATGTAAATGGCATTTTTATATTTGAAGTATTCTTAAATCAATAAGTTACTAATCGAAATGTAAAATAGGACAATATTCAAATTAAAGAAGGAATGAATGAAGCAGAAATTAAAGAGAAAATTATTTGAATTACCGAAAATATTTCATAACTTGGTAAAATTTATAAAGTTAAACAGAGTATGTTAGAGATCAAATCTGAAGTGAGGAGATGTAGAATTTAAATGGACGAATTTAAAATAATAAACTTGTATATCTGGTTTAGAGCAAAATCTTTGAAGCACTTGAATTTGTTAGTGTTTCTTAAGGATTCTTTACTGTGACCCCTTGTTTAAGTATGTAATACTGTGCCACGATTCTTAAAGAACTTCTTATATTTAGGCCTGCAAATGGCTTTGAGCTGCTTAAAATTCTTTAGAGTTTGATGTACAGAAGTATATTTCAAACTGGCTGTAGTTTTCAAAATATATTTAAATATTCAGAATTCACAGGGTGTATGAGAACGAATGGGGCAATTTCATGAGACTCCTGTGAAAGACGCGTTCTGAAAAACGGCTTAAAAGTGAATAATACTGCCAGTCAGAAAGATTATGTGCGTTTTCTTTTCGTACTTTAAGTACCAATGTGTGATAAACTCTCAAAAATTCAAATTACTTCTAATCTTCAAAAATCTACTTTACACAGTCAATTGCTAGTTCTTCCTTAATCAACTAGCGGGGATTAAGTTACTTAACAGTTAAATGATGTTTAAGCAACCTTTCCTATTGCTCTTGCTTTCAACTCACACTTTCTTGCCAGTATGTAAATGATCTAGCACGCATGTCTTCAAATGAGATAGAATGAGGTAGTATTTAAGGGAAGGTTGTAGAAGTTGAAGTTAGAGCGCGTTCTGCTTGCTCGAAAGCCACGTTTTTATCTTTGATGTTTTACAGCAATTAGACTTCTGTGGTGTTGATCGCTTCTTACCATTAGGCCGACTTTCGAGTCATAGTCAGCCTGCGTGGTAATTAACCTGTGAAATCGTTACCCTAAATTTAATTTAATTTAATTTTAAGTTACTCATTCCCTTTTGAGTTAAGCAAAAATTGCTTACTTTTGTAAGCCTGAGCTGGTGCCATATGTGAAATTTATTTGATTTAATAAAATGTTCTTTACATCCTTCTCCTGACTTTGTCGTACCTTAAGAGTTAAGGATAATTCTCTAAACTGTCTGCTGAAGGCTAGCTCAGTTTACGATAGTTAAACAAACGAGACATTCTCTATATGATGTCAGGTCATAAAGAAAATAGAGTTCAGAAATCAGAAAATAAAGTTATATCCCGATATTCAAATTCCCCATTTAATCGACCAGCAGGGCGAAAGGAAGGAAGGAGGACCAGCAGGACGAGGGGAAAGGGCTTATGCTGTTAGAATGCTACAGAGACATGAAAGTGAAAAATTTTCTAAATAAAAATAAAAAAAAAAAATCTGAAAGGTTTCAGACTTTAAATTACGTCCAAAGGCTCGTTTTTTAACGTTTTGCCTGTTACCTTTATTTATTAAATATCATAGTCTTCGCACTTAAACCATAAAATTCAATTCAACAGCAATATCGCAAAATAATTTAAAATGAGCATATCTTTAGAATTTCCGACACACAGCTCCGCGCGCTGGAGATAAAAAGTTTTTTTTTCCGCAGAGTGTTCGCATTGCTTGCTTTTAAATCGTTGAGTTTGTTCATCAAAAATTCGTTTAAGTTTTATAAAATATGAAATAGATAATAAAACAAATTCCAAGTTCCAAATTTGGGCTTTCAGAATTTGATGGCTTTAGGTACCGCTGTTTTATAACATTTGGAGAAATATACATACATTTATACAGATATTTCATCACTTAATTTCTTTAAATATAATACAGGGCGATAACGTTTGGTGGCAACAATTTGAAAAGTGATACAGCCGTTTATAGTGATTCAAAGCAAAATCGGAAAACAAAACAATTGTCCTTCAGGCACAAAGCCTGTTTGGACCAAAAAAATACACATTTCATTTACACTCTGAAAAATGCAAATTTCACCAAAAAAAAATGTTATAATTGCTGAACTTGAAGTCTGAAAGAAGTCTGAAAATCTGCGTGCAGCTCATGAACACATTCGAGATTCTTCAACGGTTATCCATTGTCTGAGTAATAAGATTTTTAGTCATTCTGTCTTCGTTGAAACTAATATCAACTTGTCTCTGTTCAAAAAATCAGCGAAACCTATACAAACACGTGCTACATCTTTTATTATTCTCTCAAATCGAGTAAATTGAGAAAGAAAAGCTGAGTTCCAGTTTTTCTTTCAGGCGGATCAATCATCGCCCCATTTCTGGAAAATGGAAGATCAGAAATGAATTTGTACCAATAGTCCGAGAGAAGTTCGGATCTTATCCCTCTAGACTCTTTCCTGCCCTATGTGGCATTTTTGTTAGGTTTACAGTGAAAGAATTCATGATCTTAACCATCTTCAGGAGATAATCACACAAGCGTCTGCAAGTGTGAACCAGATGTCCTTGCCAAAGTACAGAATGGAGCTAGTATAGATTTAAGTATTATCTATTGCAGCATGAAACGAAATCTTAAAGTAAATACGAAAAACATATAAATGTATTTATGGTTTGAAGTAATCATATATTTTGAACATTTGCTGAGAACTTGTAAAATAACAACATTTCTAAGCATAGGTGAGTTGCTTAATCAATAAGTGGACTTTACCACTACGTTATTGAAAGTTGTTCTATTTGACGTTTCTAGATGGTTGTTCAAACAATAATCCCACATACATACTAGCCTGCTAAATTATTGTCTGTGAAATTCTTTGCGTAAACCGTGAAGCAAAAAAAAAAAAAAAAATGCGATTTGTACTTTGACATCAGACGCAAACAGTTTTCCATGTGGTGCTTCTTCGTTGGGCTGACATCACAGGACGAAGACTAAGGGTAGAGTACCAAATACCATAAGAAATATCAGATTTTCATCATCGGTTGACTGTTTCAAAGTAATTCGACAGGGCTCCTTACATGTCGCCTTAAAGTTTCGTACAAAAGAATGATATATCGAGACAGCATTTCTGTTGACTGTGTTCAATCATTTTTCTGTAATAGTCTAGAGGTTCGTAAAAGCAAACAGTGTTCAGTACGGAACTTTTCGGCAATTAACCGATGAGGACAGATCCAAGAACATATAGGAAAAGGGGCAACAAAATCTTCCCAATAAATGAAAAGAGGAGAAATGTATGTATGTATGAATGAATGAATACGTATTCCGCTATACTCATTCTCCCATACATAAATTTCTCCATCGCATCGAATGACCACATCCGTATCGACTAAACATAGAGAAATCCATACTCATTCACACTTGAGAATCGCACATTTATTCTTGAATAAAATGGACGAAGAACCATGCGTATGACATGCGCAAAAGATAAGTGCGTTAATAAAGACAATCAGTTTTTCTTGGAGTAAACAGGTGTAGAGGAGCTGACTGCCACAGCCTTGACCCGGGTTCGAATTCCGGAGTAGGTAAGGATGTTTTTGAGCGTTCTGTGGCTATGTGGCATGGGGGCCCTCGGATTTGTCCTCTAGGCGATTCTTCTACAAAATTAAAACTGGCAACTAGGTAGAATAAAATTGCCCCCTATAATGTGCCCAATACCTGTTGAACCAACGACTGACTCGACCTTGATTCTTAATCACGATAAGAGTGGAAGATTTGATCTGATGCTATAACTGTTACATAAGTGACATAAGTTACAAAAACACAAGAATTTTTCCTTATTTCTAAATAGACCAAATCCACAAGTTCAGTCCACTTATTTGTCAAATAAACCTGATCCGTCTCAGGACTTACATGAACAACTAATGTAATACAAAATAACTTACCGTTAACTAGAACAGAACTCTCTTAATATAGAACTAAGTAGAGTAATTAAATAAAACTCTCCGCTGAAATAAATACGAAAATTTAAGAGGAATGGAAACTGTTTTTTAAAAATATTTACGTCAATAAAAGAGAACTTTTTAATTAGCAGTTACACATTTTACTATGGTAAGTCTTGCTAATGATTGAAAGAAAAATCAAGTGATGGGAATTTTATGAAAGTTCATTTACTGTGCGCTGTTTTTTAACACAATAAATGAAGTTCATGGATCATGAGGTAATTTAATATATTATAAGAGACATTACTTACTATATTTGTAAAAATTGTTTATTATATAAGTGTAATATTAAACATACAGAGTTAAACATACCAGTTTGTTTTTTATTTTCTCCTTACTGCGTGCCTTCGTGGGATAGCTGGAAACACTCCCGGCTAGCAATCAAAATGTCTGTAGTTCAAATCCCGGCGGGAGCTTATCATGCTTCGAAAGAAAATACCTAATAATCTCTACAGTGGCGCTCCATCTAAAAAAGGTGGTGGATTATAATTCGACACCATGAATATCTAATGATTGGATCCCTTCCTCCCCAGCTAGCAATTAATAGAGAGTTCCTCTTTTTCAGTTAGAATCCCTCTCTCCCAGTTAGCAACAGGAAGGCTCGGAGCACGAATTCCAGAAAGGGTCCTACTTATTTTTCCTGTTTCTGCTCTAATAAACCTAATGTATCTATAAGTTTAATATGATAATGGGTGAAAATTATTAGCAGGAAGCACAAATATCAACTTTATCCTCGCCTGCATCCAAACCACGAATCTTTTTATGCCAGAAACTTATACTAACCATTTACATTACGACAGCATATAGCAGAGATTAACCCTTTCTACTCGAAAGCTGACTCTCCGTCACCAGTGGTAACTTGAGAGGTGACTTTTGATTACAGCTCTCTTCGACGTGATACATTGGTTTGGGCAATATTGCTTCATGAATGCATCCAACAACATCATTCGGATGTTGTACGACATACATGTATATAAAACAACTACTAATTTTTTATTTTATAGTTTTTTTAGATTTATTGTTATATATGCATCTTCGAAGTTACTTCAAACTCGATAGTCGGGGCAATAGGAATATTATTTTCAAAGTTACGGAGCCCAAAACGTATGGAATACGAGGAAGGAATACAGTTCGAGTGAAGACGAGTTTGACGTTTCGTTGATGAAGAGCGAAATTACATCTGTGCATGGACTACTTGACAATAGAAAGGAGGAAAGCAGTGAAGAACATAGCGATGAAGGAGGAGATGTCAGAATCAGGGTAATAGACAGTTAATGTGAAAGCAAACAGTGATTCCGCAGAAGATTGGAATGGATGGAGATTACAGAATTCGAAGAAATACCGTAAAGAAGACCGTTTATATCCGGCGAAAGAGCCGCAGGATCAAGTACTTTCAGGGAAAAAAGGACCATTAGATTTCTTTAAATTGTGTTTGAAATCATTTTAAGTTAGTTGTGAAAAATTCACCAAACTGTCTCGATTTGCTAGTTTGTCCTAGCGAGAAAGACTTTAAGTGCAAGGTTAGGATAATTCATATTTTTCCTTTCTTCGAGAGCTACTGTAGAGGGACATGAGACAGTTGACCAAAGACCTAGAACTAACTAACTAGCCTAGTTGACAAAATCCAGATGGTGACGAGTTAGGTCTACCAAATTTTTATTCGAGCAGAGTGTAGATACTACTAAGTTTTTCGAAGTAGAAGTTGAACTGTGTACTTGCCGGGAACCATTGATTTTACACGGCTAGCTGGCTGTTCTAATAGTACACATGAGAGTACGCATAAGAAATGGGACAATTCTTTAAAATTATTATTCATTCAAATGTGATATCTGATTTTAACACATGAATAAATATTCACTTAAACAAATAGCAGTTAACTGAAATATCGGAACCGCTATAATATCAAAATAACTCAGATTGACTTTTTAAACTGGAAAAGAAACATGCCTATATAAAATTTAAAATTAGGCAAAACAGCTAACTTAGTTTGGCGTTTATTCAAAATCTAAGCTTAGTTGCCGTTTTGCATAGTCTGAAACTGACCTTTTATTAAAATTGAAAGAAAAAAACGAAAGTCATAAAACTGAATTTAATTTATAATCTAAAAATACAGTTCATATTCTTTAGATTTAAAAACTGCAGTTTAAATATTTATGATATGTAAATTTGGATGTAAATGATGCCTTAATGCAGTAAAATAATGTGATGCAGAATGCATACAATGATCTTGCTATTAAAATCAAATTTCACTAGGAAATCAAAATATATACTTCCCCGCCATTCTAAATGAAATTTTGGCTATTCATATTCAATAAAAAAAAAGCTTTCGCTGCCGTAAAAAAGTAATAATAATAATTAAAGTAAAGCAGCTAGCAAAAACTTGCTTCAGAAATCGGTCATTAAAAGTAGTCCTGAGAAGGCTTTTAAAGCTTTATATAATTACGTACATATTCTATCAATATTGATTCAATCTATTAAGTTTTTTCGGGATGGCAGTAGTTGCTGAGAGATTTGCAAGTAATGCAGTCGTGAGGAGAGAACGGGGATCACATTTTCTCCGTTGGCTCGTTTGACCATGTTCAATTTAATTGAATATCCGTGTAATGCTTTCGATTAACTTCGTTACAGTGGAAATACCTATGTATGTACTGGGTTAGATATTCTCGACGTTGAGTCTAGAGTTTTGAGAGCAAATACATTGATTGAGAAGGAGCAGATACATGTTTCTGTGAGTTCTGCAGTTCGTTATTCATTTTAAAACGAATATTTCTTTTAAGCTAATGTTTTCATTAAATATAGCATTTCATCCATTTAAGAATTATCGGTACACTTGTTATAGATTTGTTTTCGGTTTTTATCAGGAACATAGGCTACTATAAGCATTAGATTCTCCGAGTAAAGAAGTATATATATACATATATATAAAGCATAGAAATTCTCTTTATTTCTATATCTATATATATGCAATTTTTGTGTTAAGCCATGATTTTGCTTGAAATTCGACTAATGCCTCAATCACAGAAGTAAGAAAACTTGACTAGTTTATCTGATTATAATAAAGCAAATTAAGGCTAACTGCCTAAGGATAAGGATGCCTTCATGGAGGAATTTCTAAGGGAACTGGTTAATAATCATGTTACTCAGGTACCGAGGGGAAAAACGCGCATACAGCCAAACTATTCATCGCACCCTAATCGAACTACCGGTATTCAACGAGGATAAGAAAGAAAATGGAGCGCCTAAGACCAATTTTCCCTACCTGACCAGTTGACGTTTTAGATACTTAAGTGTGACCTAAAAGTCCGTTAACATTTGAAAATTCAGTAAAGCACTGAATAATGTAGGTATAGAGGTAAAAACTTACACACATGCTTGAAATGTCATGGGCTTTTATTGGAAACAAACAAAAAAAAGTGCTTAAAACGGCCAGCAGGCACAGATGGTGCTTCATATAATAACAAAAGCAATAATTAACATAACAATTGATATTTAGCAAAGACTATGTTCTTTATCAAAAATGTTCAACATGTCGGCTCCTCATTCATACGTGTAGTCGCGGGACAATGTTGTGAACAGTATTGTTCACCATATCTGCAAGTATGGTGAGAAATTGCTGTTGGATATTGTCTTTTAGTATCCCTAATGAGGTCGGACGATCACGGTCGATTTGCGATTTCAGGTAACACCACACGAAATGAGATCTGGGGACTCGAGAGGCCAAGCATGACAGAAGTGGCGGCTCAGCACGCGATCTTCACCAAAGGATGTGTACAAGACATCTTTAACACGTGTAGCAATATGGGGTGGAACGCCATCCTACGAAACGTCATACCTCAGAACAGGTGTTTATCAGCCAAAGTAGGGATGATGCAATTCTGTAACATATCAGCGCACCTCGCACCCCTTACACTGACTGTTTGAATAGCAGAACCAAGCATTTCCTCAAAGAAAAAGGGTCCGATCACGACTTAAGAGATAAATCCACATCATACCGTAACCAACAACTGAGGCGAGGATAGAAAAGTAAGTCATAAAGGGGCTGATTACCTCTCTGAATACAGCATATTTCATACACGATTCTTGTGGGGCATCAGTGACATTTTGCTGCCCAACACCATATGTTGGCCTTTTTTATTTTTTATTTTTTTTTTGCTTTCAGTAAAATCCCATGTTACTTCAAGCATGTGTGCCAATTTTTACCTCTTTACCTGTATTATTCCGTGAATTATTGAGTTTTGAAATGTTCACTGACTTTTGGTTCACCCTGTATGTAAATTCACCTGCATAGCTCATTTTACCGAGTTACGCAGATTGCTATTTACGGTTATTATTGCTATTATACAGATTGCTATGTGTTTTCCACTTTTTACTTCCTTCTACGAAGTAAAAAGGAAATATTGTAATCGCGAAAAATTTCGGGTACCATATTTCAACAAAAATATCTATTTTGACCGCTATCGAATGCAATTTAACGATGTTTTGGAGTGTCATCCCTATGTAAGGATAGAATAAAAAACTCTTTTTCCTCAAAATAACTACAAAACTGATTTAAAATGGATTCTGAAGAGATTTTTCGTGGCTTCTGTGCGCATGTATACGTACCTACGTATGTATGTATGTATGTATGTATGTATGTATGTATCTCGCATAACTCAAAAACGGGGAGCCTCAGAACGTTGAAATTACGTATATAGGACTGCTATAGCATGTAGATGTGCTCCTCGCATTTTGGTTGCAATCGGCCGCACCAAAAGCATATAAATGTATGTATATATATATATATATATATATATATATCCACTCTGTTACTCTGCTCAGTGAGCTCAGTTTCTTTAATCTTACCACTTTGTAAATTCTGCATTTTTTGCTTTAAAAATGATTCAATTATGATGTTCTTATCTTTCGGTTAAGAATTTTATGCCCTTAGTTAATCTTCATGCAACAATTGTGGAAATATCAACAATTTAAAAGTTTTTTAAGTGCGGATAAGCCTAATTTTTGGTTATGGTAGCGGCCATATTTGTTTACATTTGAAGCTTAGCAGAGCAGTGGATTTGTTGCCAATCTAGAGAAACTAAGCTTCGCAAAAACAAAGTAACGTCTTCTTTTATTATTTTTATGTTTGATTCATTCTGGAATTATCATTTATGTTATTAGCTGGTTTTTGCGCACAAATTGGAATTTTAACTGTAATTTAATTGTTTTAACTGTACTTGGTCTTTTATGTTTTTCTATATCTTCCAATTTTTAATGAAAATATTTTGAATTTTTATGTATTGTTGCCTTACCACGAAGTGAGAGCTTAATTAATTAGTAGCGCATGCGCATTAGGTAAGCGGCGCTGAGTCGTCTGTGAAAAACTGCTCCTTTTTTATTTGTTTAATTTCTTTTATACGTCGTTTTAGGTTTATTATGGTATTTGAATAAAACTTGTGGTAATTCTTCAAATGCGTTATGAGTTATTAGTTTAAAAACTCTGAGTTCTGAGTTTTAAAATGAATGAGATGTGAACCGAGCGCCGAAGTGTGGCTATGGTAAATAAATACAGTGAGCTTTTAAGAGTGCATTTATTCTATTGTTGTTCATGTGCTATCGACGAAGTAGATTTAATTCAAAATTCGTTAACTTTTAGTTCAGTGTATTTAAATGAAATGAGGGAAAATTGCGTATAATTTAATATTCCGTACCAGGAAGTCACGTGGTGTACTCATGAGATTTTCTTCTCAGTATGAGAATAAAAAGACTACTTAACAGGTAAAGTGAGAAATTTTTGTTTTATTATTGAACTACTTTCCAAATTTATCACATATAAATTTTAAAAGCATTAATGGTTTGCAAAGAGCGTATTGACAAGTAATTTGAGTAGTATTAGTAAAATCAGAATTGTATATGTGTTTAAGTCTATGGAAAATAAACGTGCAAGGAAGGAACAGGTTTGTTCTACTACACTATTCTGCATTATTCAAAAGCAAATGATGATTTTTGTTGCAAATTTAAAGCTCAAGTATCTATAAGTGAATTCCATATTTTAAACCCTTTTATTTAAAATCCTGCACTTAGGAAATGTTTTATCTTCTTTTTATTTACAAATAAAGGAATAAACGTATATTATTATTATTATGTATTAATTTTTTTGTATGTATACACATTGAATGGAATAATAGAAAGTTCTAAAATTAATTACTTTCTGCCAAAATATACATAT
>KK118094.1:730295-802916 GCA_000611955.2 Stegodyphus mimosarum | reverse complement strand
TCCATATATCTCCCGCATGTAATTATTCCAGTCTACAACAATCTTACCGGCATTTCTAACTCTTCTAAGCAAAATTTAACATTCCTTAATTCTTCACTTTAGCAGTATACAAATCTTTCTCCTGTAGGAAATGGCAAACGATTATTATCACCAAAAAAGTACATATTATCGAAAATGTTTTGTGTAAAATATAGTTACACATTTAGGAAAGAACTAAAGGAAACAATATAGGAATCCAAATTTCATACATTACTGTTGTTTCTTTTAAAATTCCCGAACTTTTAATGCTATAGCTTTCTCAATTAATAAGATTTAAAAAAATAGAAAGGTATCGATTAAAAAGTAAAATAAACATTAATAGTACAAGTTTTGAAAAATGAGATGTAACTTCGAAAAATTCAGTTGAACAATGTCATCCATAATCGGCGCAACATAGTCATAATGAAATTTAAAGCAAGTAATATTTCCATCTGCGTAGGTAAAGTGATAAAGCAAAACGCATATATAAGGTATAACATTTCAATGCTATTTAAAGTTCAGAGAATAATATACAGGTCATATCCTCGGGGAATCGTTAGGAATCGAAAAAAGCATTTAAAACTTTTAAATCCCTTTGTTCGTTAATAGAAGGGAGAAAGCTGTTGTGGATCTCATAAGACGTGTTGAGGGGGTATCCATTCGAAGAAAGTAGTGATCCCCCATCCTTTACTTTACTGAAACAGCCCCGCTGCGATCCTACTGCAGCACCGCTGAGAAGATAAGTGCGACTAAATAACCCGTCAATCACCCCTTTTCATTTTCGACTCTTTCTAGGGGGCTGGAAAAAGACGTTGCGGGGGTTACGGTCTAGCCCAAATTTCAGCCCGACGAGAGTCTGCCGTTGCTAACGGATGACGATGAATTTTTTCTGAACGTATCTCTCTCGGGGCAAACGGTGAACTGGTTAAACAAAAGGTAAAGAGCAAAAAAGGATGCTATATGTTTGATATTATTAAAAAATAAGCGATTTTTTCTCCCTGGAGCAAATTACAAAAAAAAAAACCTATTTACAAAAAACCAATATTACATGGTTGGTATGATTGTTAACACATTGTATGTCTCCCAGACGATGAAACACAGTCCGTAAAACGCCTAGGCATGCTGAGTATAAAATTATCGATCTGATCTTGGGGGATATTACACCACTCAAAAAGCAATGCTCTCCGAAGTTCCGGTAGACATGTAGGAGGAGGTTGACGGGTTGCAACTTGTCGGCTAAGCATGTCCCACGCGTGCTCTACTGGATTCAAGTCCAGTGAGAATGCTGGCCGGTCCATACGGGTGATATCCTCCGATTGAAGGCATTCGCTTACGATGTTTGCACGGTGAGGACGGGCGTTGTCATCCATAAACACAAATTATGCGCCCATGGCGCCCCGAAACAAATGTACATGTTATTCCAGAATGATGTCCCGATAGATTTGGCTTGTCATGGTTCCAACTTGAACATGCAGGTCAGTTCTGCAACCCAGAATAATTTCACCCCAAACGAGCACTCCTGTACTACCGTAACGGTGTCGTTCAATGATGTTTTCTTGGTGGTAACGGGTACCTGGAGCTCTCCATATGAAAGTCCGGCGAGAATCAGACTGCAAGCTAAACCTGGACTTCGGAAAGCAACACACAAGCCTACTGTTGCAGTGTCCACAATGCATGCTCTCTATTCCAGGCTAACCGCAGGCGACAGTGAGTTGCAGTAAGTGGAACGCATCTGACAGGTCTACGAGCATATAGACCAATCTGCCTTAAGCTTCTGTACACGGTGTGCCCTGAAATTGTCGTACCACTGGCTGAAGAGAGCTGACGAGACGGGTCTGAGGCTGTGCTCTGCCTGTTTCTTTTGACAGTAACTGTCAAATACCGGTCCTCATTCGGCGTTGTAACTCTGGAGCGACCTGCGCTATAACGTCTACTCACATTACCATCATCTTGGAATCGTTACCAAAGCCTTGAGATGACACTCTGGTGAATTCCAAGTTCGTCTGATACTTCCAGTTGGGTACGCCCACATTCCAGACGGCCGATAATTCTACAACGTAAAAAATCATCCAAATGCGTCCTTTGTGTCATAACTATTCGGTTATTACACTGAAATGCATATGCATTTCAGTGCAATTGCCTGCGAACAATTTTAATTCTTTGCCTGTATTCCTTATATAACACTCTCTTACACTCTCGTCATTGTGACGTACCATCGGTGTCATCTGGTTACTTCCTGAAATTTGCATATGATTCTTGAAGACGTGTGTAGTGATTTTACAGGGGATATATTTATTTTAGAGTTCGATTTCCGCGTGACTCCGAATTATCCTTAATTTATGGACATGAGTGTAAATGCTTCGTCGAGATATGTCTAACAGTCGAACTCTTCAACCTCAACTGTTTAATTTTGAGCTGCTTTTAAAATACGGGCAAATCAAAACTAACGTTGCAGAAATAAAACATATCCGTCACTACTACAATGAATTTTTTAGCAAATGCAGATATAACATGAACGCTTAACTCTTCATATTTGTATGGGCATGCACAGATGTTCGATGTGGAGGCCTTTTGCAACATAGCAGACGTCTGCACAATAGCAATTATTTGCTTCCTAAGCTTTTGCAAATGGGTGTAGGGACCATATTCTAACTGTTGGACCCACAATGACGGTCAAACAACTTGACGTCTCGTCTTGAATTTCTAAATAACTCAGAAGAAAGTTTAAAATAAATTATTATCAGCCTAACGGTTACATAGTACAATTTCATATTGGGTTAGCTACCCTGTGTGCAGAAAATAAATCTCAAATGGAGTTTGAAATGGAGTCTGTAGGCAGAAGATAGTTTAGAAAATAAAGATCAGGCTTTAAATTTTTGTTTGGCTACTAAGCTTTCATGAAGGACGTGTCAGATGTACATGATCGAAAATTAGGAAGACGAAAAATATCAACGGATTGAAAGAAATATAATGCTGCCATCAGAGTCGGAGCAACCGGCGTAACTGCAGACCGGATAAGGGGTGAAAAATTTTAGATATTCCGGGCAACAAAATGTCAATTAAACATTTTGATTAAAATCGTTGTCAAACCAGTGATTCTTCCCGCGACTCCAAATATTTCAGCATCAACAACCATTGCTGAAACAAATTATCTCTGCCTAGGATTACCAAGGAATTATTACGAAAGATAAAATTTCATGTGGGAAAAGTGTTCATTAAGCATATTATTGTGAATGGTTGCGAAATCTGTGAAGCAATTGCATAAAAATTCCTGACTTGCTTAGGGAAAGGAAATTAATTTCGAGGAGTTCCCCAGAAAATTGATACGAGTCTCCTAACCAAGTAAGAGGCTGAAGGTTCACTCCAACAAAAATAAAATCCCCGTAAAATTCTTCCACGGATTAAAAGAGCTCTATATCTCTTGCAAGGTGGAACAGGTTTCTTCAGCAGTTCTTACGCCATTCTGAGACTTAATAAAAGTAGTACCCTACAACGAATAGCAAATCTTCCAGGTGGATCACAACCTGTCGTGAACAATGGGATCATACAGGAATGTAAGCAAATAATCTCTGAAGTAAAATTAACTCGAGAGAAAAAATATTAGAGAGAATAATTAGATAAAAATATTAGCATTGCGTTTTACATTAACTTCGTATTAGTGTATTTTGATGATCATTACCTGTTCAAAAAGTAACATAACGGAATAGCAATTACCAGAAATGGAATTATTTGTAGTTTTACTTATTTGTTGCACTGATGATGAGCCATGAGTGGATAGTTTGAAATCTATCAAATTTTTACATACATAATATCAGAAATTAAATAAGAGTTTAATAAAGCAACGAGACACTGCATGATTTCGATTTTAAATTCCATTCGTATTAAAGAAAATAAACTGTATTTATTCAAAACCAGCCGCATTTCAGATGACAAAAGATCGCACGTAGCTCGCGAGCGGCAGTTAAAGAGTCGGAGAGCCGTAGTTTAGCCATGTGTGCACTATGATATACTCGACGGTGCACTCGATACACACGACTCCGCATACAGGCAGAGTTTATATAGCTTTTGACTTGCCTTCGAGACCATTCTGGGGTAAACCGGTAAGAATTCTTTCTAGAATGTTCCCTCTCCATTCATGGCATATCGCCAATTTTGTCCCCTAATATCTCCAAATGGGCAATTTCACGGAAAATATGGCAACCCTGACTTGGCTTGCCATTTTCTGGCAACCCTAAAACCTCTTTGCGAGAAAGCTATCTTACCGCGACTGAGCATTTCGTAATTATGTATAAAAAGAGAGAGAGCCAGAGAGCGAGGAGGCTGCGAGTTTTGTTCATTTTGTTGCTGATAGAACTTCTTACAATGCTATACGTCATTTTGTACTTGGGAATACAGTAAAGTGAATTATATTTCTTTTCAGACACTTGTATTTTTCAGTTTTATTTTCAAATATCCTTTACTAAATGTTAGCTTAACGACTTTGTTTTTCCTTGACTTATATTATTGATTATAACTTTTTAACCTGCTTGTTTTCGAAACGGTTTTAATTAAAAAAAATTACTCAAAAAGTTTGGAAAATGAACTTGCATATGTATTCTAATAGTTTAAAGCAAACGGTGTTCATATTTAATAAAAATATGAAAATAACAGGATTACCAATACTCCATTAGACATTCTTTAGTCAAAATGACACTTTTCGTTTGCTTTCGCATGGATTTAACTAATATTTTCGAGTAAAAAGTTTCCATTTTGTTCCATTCCTCAGTAAATCTGCTTTTAATAGAGCTTTTGAAGCAATGAAATATTTATTTATTTTTTTCTCCAACTCTCTCAGGACATTTTCGACATTCAGGACAGTTGTTCAGTAACCACACTGGATTATTTAGGGCTGTATTTTTAGGATTGCTATCCTAATAGAATCTGAGGGATTTTGCATTACAAGATTTCTTGCAGATTTTTCCAGGTTTTTATTAAGAATACATATATATTTACAATGCTTCTGATTTCAGTCTTAACAGTAGGCAATAGGGTTCCCGGATTCAATTCTTAATTAAGCTTTCGCCTCACAACAATTCATTCGTAGAACCCAAATGTATTAAATTTTGACTTGTTTGCAAATACAACATTATTTCAATATGTTAAAGGTTTGCTTACCATCGGTTTTGCAAATACTAGACGTATTTCCACTGTTTTCTTGTTAACAAATAATTTTCAACTTATTGAACGCACATTGTATCCGTGTTCCCTGATGACAGTTTCAGGGTTAACTTTTATTCCAAGTTGTTCCTCTAAATCCGCTGCAAGGTTTAGAGTATCAATTTTTGGGATTTGATTCATTTTTCTCAGGACAATTCTCCGATTAGTTCGTGTTAGCTTGGAATGTGGTCTAGACTTCATTGCATTTTCAAGCGTTCTAAGCAATTTCCGTCGTTTCGATTCATCAAAGGCAATTGAGCGCTTTGCATCAAGGATTTTTTTTAATATGAATGCAGTTACCAACTTTAAAGTTATTAATAGTTAAATTTAGAACCGAACTTGTTAATATTTAGTATCTTGGCATGTTCAATTCAGGTATGGAACTGTTAATATGTTTTTTAAACAAATAATTGTTTACTAATGCAGACGATAGCTCTTGATATGTATTTTTATATAAAACAAAATAATGTGACAAGAAACATCGTCTTCTAAAACATTTCAACGAAGCTTTTGAGTGTTCGAATTATTTTGTAAATCACTGATTAGCACTTTTGAAATCATGTGTTTTATTAGAAAAAATGCTTTCATATACTTATTTTGCAACAAGCAAATCTTAAAATACAGAAAAGCTAATATATTAGGAAAAATCTGGCGCCTATATTTAGTAAGTTTCAAATAATTTTCAAAAATACAAGTATTCGAAACCAAATGTGAACCACAGTCTTAAGAATTTTAGAAATGTAATTCGAAACCCTCTGAAAGTGCAATCTGATTTTTAAAATGCACAAATATTATGCTGTCTTGTACCACTGTAAATTTGAGAAAGCTCTTGAAGCTCAATATGTAATACCGCAGAGAACTCCGATCGAACACTTAGAATACAAGAATGAAAATTTATTAAATGAATTGTTTATGTCAAAATGTACTAAATGAGTAATTGCCCCCAGAAGTCAAGTTAGAATAGAGAATATGAAGAACAGAAAATTCGTGAAAGTGTGGATGGCTGAGGTGTGAAAATATGCATTCATTCAGAACAGTACTACGGGTGTTGGCCACTCTGTCAGAAACTTGCTAAAATTTGCCCTGTTTTGAAGAAATGGAGTTCTGATTTTGGAAATAAAAGTATTTCATACACCGCTTCTTTGTAAATTTTCACAAAACAAAATTTTTAAATAAAGTTACAAAATTTAACACAAAAATTGAAAATTAAAGGTTACAGGTAATCCATCTATTTATCAATGCCTGGAAGAGTAGGCCTCTTCCAGGCCGAGTAAAACTGAGGTGTATATATAGGATATAGCACCAGTGCCATTTCGAAAATAAATATTGCATTAATAACAGAACTCTCCATTTATGTTTCGATTCAATTATCCATCAAAGTACCAGAAATCACCTTAGTTGGAGATTTGCCTGGAATTATGAATTTGCTTATAATTCAGGAGCTGAGATCAGGTACGGTTCTCAGTTTACTTTAAATCCTGTACATAGTGCGGTTTTCGAAAGTCTAGCAGGATACATGGTCACTCGACGATACTCTGCGGGTTTCATCGGGAATTTGCTCATGAAATAAAATGGAATTATTGCATAATGATTTTGTAAACTGCTTATGTGAACATCTGGGTGCCAAGCTGGATTAGATTATTTAACTGTGGCAAACCAATCACCGTTGGGTATGCGCCATACGGGATTATCACCTACTCATCCGAGTGGATCTTCCGCCTGCCAAATACCAGCCAAAGGCAGGGAATACAGAACAGACAGTAGTATTATGCTTCTGCAGAAAATAATAACATGAGCAAACAAGCTCGTATATAATATAAATACACAATTCAGTTCCGGATCTACTTCTAGATTACACACTCTGCATATCAAAGTTAAGAATGAAATGACACTAGAATAAGTACACTATTCTTGCAATGATAGGCAGATAGACATAAATGTAATTAAATATAGAAGTAAGGGAAAATTATATACATATATAATAAAAACAGGACTGATATGGTTCTAGTCCAAGTTTACAACATATGGATAGATGCGTATCACTAATATGTGTGCGGATTATTGCATGTTGGCTTCGTTACTATCACATGCTGTAAATTTGGAAAAATAAATATATTTATGTATGCGTAAAAAAGAGTAGTTCCGCTCATAATCATTCATAGTAATATATATTTTCACCCTACATTAATATACACTGACGTGTTGCTTTGAATGCAGTTAAATATAAAGGGAAGATAATGTACTATATTAAAAGCTATATACAACACAAACATGAATGAAATGCTAATTGATTAAAGACATTATATAATACAGGGATGGCCAAACTTCAAGATGATGGGAGCCGCATGATAGATTTTATGAGCTTTCGAGAGCCGCAAGTCCAAATTTATATAGTTTCAAAAATAATGAGACAATTTTTGAATATAAATAAACTTTTGAACTAAATTAAGGACTATATGATTAACATAATTACACATAAATATGAATAAATACTTCTTATGTCTACTGTTTTGTATTCAGAAAAGGTAAGTCCTAAGACCATAAAAATTTGTAACTCTTGCACTGAGCAACTGAGCGCTCTTTTTTCAAGTAGAGAAACCAAATATTTTCTTCTGATTTCATTTATACCTCCCCGTTTATAATTATTATTGTTTTATTTTAGTAGAAGTAAAATGAATCCGAAGCATATTCACTGGCCTACAATTACATAAAATGTGTTATTTGAGTAAATTACAAATCATTATTCAAAAGGAAATTGAGTGTTTTTTTTTAACTCCTGAGCAGTTTTAGTTTTTTAGAAATGATAACTTAAATGATACACGTCAACGCGCACTGAAGAGGAACTTTTATTCAAGGAAGAATATTTATTTAAAAATAAGCTATTAACTTGTTTAGGCCTTTGCTTAAAAAGTAATTCTGTTTCTCCGTACAATTAACATATGAACCAACATATTGTTCGAATCTTTGTAGCCTACCCTAAGAAATCGTTAAATATTTTTTCCCAAAACTTTGGAATGACTATTTTTACTGATCCCAAATTTAGAAGAATTCACCAAAAAAAGAATATGGCTGCAATTTCAGTAGTACCTGAATAATCAGTGTCTTTCATAATGGCCCTGACTGATACAGTATTTCAGCGTGGCATCCAACGCAATCTGCCAGAACGTTTTCGTAATCAGTACACTGTGCATCATTGAAAATTCTTGAAACCATCTCTCGAATTGTCCGGATAATTTTGGACGTAGATAACGATGTTCATGCACATCAGTGAAAATTCTTGCAACCACCTCTTGAATCGTTATGATAATTCTGGACATACAATGGAATTATTTGCAATGTTACGTATTTGTTGCGCTGACGATAAGCCAGCAAGTACAGTTTGAAATCTATCAAATTTTTACATGCATAATATAATAAATTAAATTAGAATGAACAAAGAAACGTACTGCATGATTTCTCTTTCAAATTCATTTTGTATTAAAAAAAATCACTATATTTATTCAAAACAAGTCGCATTTCAGATGACAAAGCATCGCAAGTAGCTCGCGAGCCGCAGTTAAGGTGTCGGAGAGCCGCATGCGGCTCGCGAGTCGCAGTTTGGCCATGTTTGATATAATAGATACTGGTACTTAAAACCCTACATGCATCCAGAAAAAGCACATTTTAGACACATAGATGATGACACATTGGCGTTGTGTACAGTACATAGTACTATTACCATATCTTAGTGTATAAAGATGAGTATAATACAAATTACGTATTCAGAACAGTAACAATCAACTACTGTCAAGGTTTCAGAAACGCAATGAATCTTAAGAGAAAGTTTCACTGCTGTATATTCTATTTTGTAGCGAGTGTTAGCAGCCAATGGCCTTCTCAACTTAAGTCCTTAGAAGACCTCTGGTATTTCCGAGTGCATTTACCAAACTCCTATAGTAGTAGTATTTCCATAGAATAGCTCGTATACATACTATTTCCATAGAATGAAAACAGGCTGCGCAGGAACATTCCAACAGCTGCCTGCTTCATGTTCAGCTTGCCTCTTCGCAAATTTCCAATCTGCTACCAGTCTTTCAGTTTCCCTTCAATCTCTAGGGTATTTTTATTCTGCAGCATTCAACTTTAAGCATTTGTTTCTGATGTAAGCAGAAAAATAATTGTTCAAACAATGTCTACACCTAATGCTCAAGAATAATTAATCCATCAACTTATAAAGTTAAGAATGCGTAAGTATAATAAATTAGGAAATCATTATATATATACCTCTCTGAATTCCAGTATTTTTAATAATATGTTAATAGGCATTTTCGCAGAAAAATGGAGATAACTCAAATACACTAGAAAAATATGGCAACTTAAATTATGGCAATTCAGTTAAAAAGAAAGTTTACTTCCTAAGGTTATATCCATTAAACATTAATATTGTTATATCCGTTAAACAATATGTAATATAATTTAAAATAATATGTGAATTACATTGAATAATATTTTAAAGCTGTATTATGTCTTATTTATGTTAAACATTACTTTATAATGTGATACGACAAGCCGAATACATATAGGGCAGAGCTGTATAATTCTGAACATTCCAGAAATGAATTTCAAAATTTAAAATGACGTTGATTCTGATTTTTCTCCTCTGTCATCATTTCTATTAACTCTTTCTACAAGAATTTGTAAATTTTGTAGCGATCATTAATTCCCTGTCAAAAAGTACTTGCTCATCCCATCGAAAACGCTGGAAACATTTTCGTTTAATTTCCGACGAGCACAATGCGGGATACATTTTCCAAAGAACTCTTATAAAAGCACTTTAAAAGTCCACTTTTTTTCCATTGCCCAATAAAGCCTTTGATGGACCTAAAAAAAGTAGAGCGATGAATCGAGACACCTTCTCTAATTCGCAATTTTCTCTTGAATGAAGCGTCCTATAAAAACACTGTTTTTTTAACACCCTTTGAAGACCAAGAAGGTGAAGGGAGTAGAAGGACACAAAAGATAGAATGACAGTACTCTCTCGATGAGGCCATTTAGTGGCCGTTAAAACAATTGGGGCATCTTACGTGACAGTTTCTTCTGCAATAACTTGGAAACTGTGAGCTGTTGACAGTCCTGTCCCATCTTCTAATGGAAGCGCAATTTTAAGGGAAGTAATGTGACTCTGAAACCACTACTATTAAATTTATTGGCTACAGAATGGGTTTTAGAGCATTTTGCTAAAAATTTGAAATCTGGCCATCGACGTAATATAGGGAAGATTTATGGAGTGTTTGCCATAAAAGACAATGAACATTTTTAAAAGTTCTTATGCCGCGTAGTGAGAAGTGAATTGATTGAATGAGCTATTACTTATTCTATCGATGAAATACTTAGTATCGTTAGATAAAACAGAAGGATATAAAACACAACTTCGAAAAAATGCCGAAACATGTCTATTTTAGAAAAAGTATTAAACATGTCAGAAATTGTCAGATTCCAGTATGAGTCGTTCCGTAAATGGTTAACTCGTTCAGCTGGCAAATGAAAAATCCCAGGGCTGAATCACAGTGACTGCGTAGGTTTGATTTTTCATACTTCTTGGACTCAAAGATCTAATAGCCGAATTGTGACATTCAAACCAGATGCTACCTTATATCTTAAGAGGACTCAGAGTGAAAGAGAAGATTAACGGCTGTTTATTTATTTTACAGTCTGGTAATTTACTTGTAACACAGTTAATTTAATAATGTTTATATATTCTGGATCATCTGTAATTGTATTATGTACATTAAACCAATTTCCCAGTGTTATGACTCTATTTATCATCTGCTGTCGTGCCTGTTATCCCACGACATACTTTTTTTTACATTTTCCATAGATAGTTTTGTTTCACGAGAATGGTTAATGATAGTAAATTTTCCATTCTTCAGGAATTAGAAAACTTAACTTCTTTTAACACAAGACCTCGTTAATTCGCTCCAGTTAATCCAGAAATCTTTCTGTATTAGTGTCTTTCAATAGAGTGTTATAAGACCATGTGTCCTAACTGCACTAAGTATTGTTTCTAATATCAGTCCTTTTACTGTAATTTTACGAAGGTCTCTGTGTATTTTTTACTTCCTTCACTTCGCTTCTGACACTCAAGTTGCTGCAAAATTTCAGTTACTTTGGTCCCGCTGCCGCTCTGCCCAGTTGGACCAAACGTTTACTTTAAATTTTCTTGCCCCTAAAATTTTGTCTTTGCGTCCGATGGCCGAATTGCTTGTTTTTGTATAGAAACTCTTATATTAATGATACATTCCGATCGCCTCAGAGCACGTGATTTATGTATAGCTAATATAAACGAACATGATAGATGACGCCAGAGATCTTACATCAGCTGACTTACGTGTAGCTAAGGTAAACAAATAAGGTCATGCTTCCGTTCTTCTCTTGTGAAATGTATCTCATTGTAAAAATTGCCTTTTTTTTACTGCTTTCGGTGTTTTAGGTTTTTTACTATTTCGCAATTTTTAATGAAGATGTTCTGAGTTTTTATGCATTTTTGCTTGCCGCGTAGTGAGAAGTGAATTGATTGAATGAGAAATATATCTCTAATGAATTATGTTTATATGAAGTGCAGCAAAAAATATATATCATTTGAAAGGCCGTACAGAAAAGTTATAGGGTGTCAATATCAGATTTTTTTTCTAAGTGTAAGACAAAAATGATTAAAAATTGTGTTTTTAATTTTTTTAATGAAATTTATTTTTTAATGAATTTTACTGAATTTTTATTTCAGGTAATATTGATAAGCATTACGTATCAGATCAGTTTACAACATTTGCCTGTAGTAGGCCTTAAATAATATTAGCTGAAGTATCCCGCGTTACCCAGGCAGAGTGAAAAGGTTTTATTTACGAAGTTGGGAGTAGTTTATATTGAAAACTCAGACAAAAATTTTCCGCTTTTTTGGTTCAAGATGAACTGTGCAAAATTTTACCAAGGTCGAATAAAATTGTAGAACGAACGGAGCGTCATGTAGCGGTTTCAGTAAGAACTGGTACTTACTTTGGTATCAGTTACTTTTTTTGAAAGTAAGCTTTCGGAAAATCGCCATCCACTTTGGCCCATTTCTTCACTGTTTTCGAAATATTCGTGAACAATTCATGGAGACGCTTAAATTCTGCTTTAAAAATTCTACACTGTTGTAAAGCGCAAAGAAACACAGCGCCATCAACCGGTTTTAGTAAGGACTGATAGCGGGAACACAAAAACGGTGACGTGAAACCAAGATGACTGACGTGATACCAAAATTGAAACTGCGCAGAAATATTAATATTTATATTTTGTAAACAACGATAATTTCGTTTGTATGATTGTATGATTAATGTTTGTATGATTTCCATTAATAGCGATAAGGCAACTATGGCGATGCCTTGGGGCAGCGAGCGCAACGTTGTTTTAATATAAACGCCCTAAGTTTAGATCTCGTGAAGTGGTTTTTCAAAATCTTATGCAGTTATCTTCTTCGTGTTTTGAAGGGTAAGTGGGCAAAATTTTGCAAAGATCGGAATAAAACTGTAGATTTTTAAGACTTAAACACACACACAAATAAACAAAGGACGCCTTCTGCATTATAGATGGTTTTAATGAATACAGCCTGTGTAATTTAAAGGATCTAGTTAGTCAAATGAATCTGCTTTTATTGCTTTTAAATCGCTTAGTTTGTTAATTAATAACAGAAAAATTTGAAAGAAAAATTAAATATTATCTTACGCTTTGATGAACAACAAAAATACGATATTTTAATTCGGGCAGTGGCAATGCATTTCTTTAAAATCACTGAGTTTGTTTCCTAAATTCGAAAGACAAGTGAATTGCGAGTGGCAACATATTTGTTCCATATCGCCGAGCTTTCTAATTAAATTTGAAACATATACTTCCGCTTTACAGAGTGGTAACACAAAGCTAAACCGATGACCAATAACGCATATCCTTGCCAAATTATATTATAAATTCTTACAATCAAGAAGTAATAAATATTAAAGTACTTTCTGACATAATTTTTACAGTTAAACATTTTTGAGAAATTTAGAGAAATGGAATCGGCAAAGAAGAAGACAAAGAAATTCTACTATTGCCAAGAAATTCAGCTTTTATTTAGATTTTACGTCTTTAATTAGACCTCACATTCCATATATCTCAGAATTAATTTACTCATCTTAGGAATGAAATTCCTTCTAGCAAAGAAATAAAGTAGTTCGGGCTCGCAAAGGACAAATCTCTTTTTTCGCGCAAAGAGAAGATCTCTGCACGAAACACAGGATAATTTAATAAAACTCCTCCCCAAAAATCACTTTTGCAGTCACGTCTGTTACGTTTTACAGTCACGTAAAAAGTGTCGCCAGTTAACACAAACTTCGCACTTAATGCGTGGAATGCAGCCCTAACCAAATTTGACATCTGGAAGAATGATCTGTTCGTGGCGACCGTCAATTAGCCAGATGCTGGTGGAATTATTAATGTTTGTGACACCTATCCTGCGAAATAATATTTTATTAATGCAAAATGTTGTTACTTTATAAGCCTAAATTTAATTTCAGAATCGGCGTTTATTTTCTTGTTTTCATGGGAAGAAGCTAAGTTTTTGACTAACTTGCTCTTTTAAAAAAAGTACGAGTTTTTATTTTTATCAGTTTGACTTTTTTAAAATATCTGTGTGTAATAGACAAACCGTCTACTATAAACTCTTCTTTAACTCCAAATTTTCATCGAATAAATGCTGTTGTGTATGGATTAATTAAATGGACAATGTTCTAGAAAATGTGCGACAAATTTAGATGGCGTAGGTGGGGACCATAACATCAGAAGACGTAAAATGTTTTAGAATGGTTTTTGATGCAGAGTTTTTCTCAGAGATATACAATTGTAAAATCAAGTAAATACATTTAATGTAAACTGTATAGTTATGTTCGAGTAATGAGAATGTAAAAGGAAAGTTCCTTAAAAAAATTAGAAGTAACCGGTTGTGGAGTTTACTGATTCAATGTAAGGAAGCGTTTAGATAGCGGTATAGCTATCACAGTTATCTTACTCATAAGATATAAATAAAAGTCGTAGCCTCGTTGACAGCTATGGAACAAGATTTAAACTTATAGCCAGTGGTAGAAAGATAAGTTGTGCACGAAGGAATGTGCAACTGACTGAGCAGTCGACCCAATTTCAGTTTTGTATTTGCATCGCTGTCGTTTTACAGATGGCATACAGTTGAACATTTTGAACGTTTATACCAGTTTTCGCAACCGGCAGTGGCTGGTTGCCTAACAGGGGTGGTACGGCTTATGTTAATTTTCACCATAAATCTCTCATATGAACACTTCGTATCAGATATGTGAGAGAAATTCTCATAAGCGCAAGATAAATAAAAGCATTGCGAGAAAAGTACGTTCGTCTGGTAAATGCATCAGTATTTGTTAACAGTTACTGCTGAGACATGAAAGCACTTCCAAGTGGTGAGCAAACAGTACACCTGCGAGTACAAAGTTAATGATTGATGCAAACGTAACAGAAAAACAAACCATCGTACATTCCTTTCTATGCACAGTGAAATATATTATGCTACTACAATACCTATTACTTTGCGTTACTGAACAATGCACATAGAGGTATGTAACGAGATGTCGCGTGCTGTGTTGCGCGTCTTATACTGCATAGTAAGTACACAGACTGCCAGCCGATGACATCAATGCAAGTGGAGTTGTATCTTTAGATTATAAACATTGTTTTACATGTTCAAAGATAGCTGGTGTCATCCA
The DNA here is from genome assembly GCA_000611955.2 of Stegodyphus mimosarum. Taxonomy (NCBI): domain Eukaryota; kingdom Metazoa; phylum Arthropoda; class Arachnida; order Araneae; family Eresidae; genus Stegodyphus; species Stegodyphus mimosarum. The sequence continues at coordinate 787,926 of KK118094.1, read as the reverse complement.
TACGTTGTTGAAGTCTAATGGAATACTCCACGTGAACTCCTGCACTGTATCCAAAGGCGTATTGTACACAAACAATTCAATATCGTCGCTTAAGCCTACCATATGTAGACAAAGACTTTTCGCCTACTTTGTCATAATCAATTAACAGAGTTTTTGGAAAACTTGCATAAAGCAATCTGACTTAGGGCAAACTGCAGCTGTATGTTCTACCAAAAGCAGTTAACCAAATAAGGATGAAGCAGAAGCATTTTAAAACTGTGTCTTTCTGGTGTCACTATTTTCATCTCTTTACTCCTCGAAAGACAGAGGATTCAGATAAGCGAGTATTCATATTGTACCGTAGTAAAACTACAAAAACCTTACACAGACAAATTCTTCGTTCGAGTTTGAGCCTGTGTAGAATTAATACCATTCAATAATATCTGTTTCATCTCTCGGCTGCTTGGAGCTTTAGGCAATGATATGATAGTATATATCCAGAATACATGTGTCATTTTATTTCTATGTGCTTTTATGACAAGTGAATATCTCTGCTATTTAATGAAATATGTAAAACTTCTTAGAAGGGAAATTTATATATATGTAAGGCTGACATCTATGTCTTTGAAAATTTAAACTATCCTGAATCTCTTACGTTTAGATGCATATTAATTTTTAAGAAACAATGTTTTTCTTTGCTTACATTTAAATGCATGTATCATTTATATTTTTACTGATGTGGAATTAAATATGTGTATGGTTTCCATCTCACTAACTGGTGTATTTTTCTGTTTTCTAGGTAAGTAATATTCAGCATTCCTTGCTTCAGTTTCTTTGTGAACTGGGTAACAGTTTTTATGCTTTCCTTTCGATTTTAACTTTTGTGTTTAATATAACTTATAACTTTATCAATTATTGTATATATAAAACTGAATTTTTATAAAATTGTAGGCAGTGTGCCCAACACCTGAAGAAGTACAGCATTACTACTAATTACAGAAAAAAATGAATGTTCAATGAAAGTTCGCAATTATAATTAAATGAAGTTCTCAGTTATAACTCTGTTTTGAATTAGAAAAGCCATTCTTAAAATAATATTAAAAAGCTTTTTTTTAGTTACCACAATGCAAATAAGCAATTTTTTACATCCTTGCAGTTTTTAATTTCTAATTCCTTAGATTTTTAGTACTTTTTCAAGTTCCTAAAGTGTTTGATCTTGTATTGATTTTTTCCTTCTAAATTCGATAACTTTATTCAATTTAGTGAAAAAAATAATCCCCAAAATTTAATGATTTTTCACTAATTTAACGAATTTTCACTAAAAATATAAGATTTTGACTTTGTATGTTTTAGTGAAAATTCCTCGAAAATTTTCAAATCTGTCAACTATAAGACAGATGTATTTATAAATTTAATGTGTAACAAAACGTTAAAATTTATTTTAATTTACCAAGTGCATAAATTTACAGTGGCATGGTTATGTAAGCTTAGTGCATATTTAATACTAATAACACTAGTCAGCATGGTTTTTGATGTTTCTATATTTTGCATTTTTTCTAGATTTATTTTCAATGCTGATTTCAGAAATATAAATATTTCTTTTCCTATCGCGTAAGAGTTTTTTTTATAATTGAATTATTTATATGGAAAATATGCATTTTCGGTTAATTTTCTTTTTAATTGATGGCAGCATTTTATTTAGAATAGTTTAATCACGTGACACTTTTAAATTGTCGTTTTTGTTTCTTAGCCTTAAATTAATTGTTTGCTAAGTTTCAAGTAGTTATTTTATTTTCAGTGCTTTTAATTAGCATTTTACGAAGTATGGCTTTCCGTAAATGTGTGAATGCTGCCCTATCATATTTGGGAAACTATGCACCAACGAAAGGCAAAATATCACAGATTATGTTAAAAATGCATACTTTGAAATATAATTAGGAGATCAAGACAAGCCATGCGCTCCGCATAAAGTGTGTCGAACTTATGCTGAAGCTTTGCGCCTTTGGAGTACAAGTAAGAAAACTTCAATGCCCATTTCAATTCCAGTGGTGTGGAGAGAACAAAAGAATCATCATGATGATTATTGTTTTTGTGTGACAAATGTTACTGGTTATAATGCAAAAAGTAAAAGAGGTATTGCATATCCAAACCTATCTTCATCAATAAGACCTATAAGTCAAAATGCAAATTTTCCTGTTCCTCATCCTCAAGCTAATATGAAAAATGTAAGTGATATAGAAATTTATTCAGATTTGCAAGTAATTGAAGAAGAGGCAGATCTGTATATACCTGAAACAAATGAAACTATACCAATAATTATTTAATCAATGTGAGCCTAATGATTTAGCAAGACAGCTAAATTTGCCAAAGGAAAGTTCAGAGATACTAAAAATTTACTACTACCACAAACACACTTTTCATGTTATAGACACCGTGAAAAAGAATTGGTACCATATTTTTCGGAAGAATGCTCACTTGCGTTCTGCAATGATGTCAGTGCAATAATGAAATTTTTGGCATTAATCATAATTCTTCTAACTAGAGACTTTTTATAGATTCCTCAAAAGAAGTTTGAAGGAAGTTTTACTTCACAAAAGAAATCAATATGCATCGATTCCAGTGGCACACACTGTTCATTTGAAAGAAACATATGAAAACAGCGTATTTTCATTAGACAAGGTGAATTATAACAAACATCAATGGCTTTTATATGGTGATTTTAAGGTAATTGGAATGTTACTTGCGTAACAATCTGGTTGCACTAATTTCCGTGTTTTCTATGTGATTGGGATAGTCGGGATAAAAAGAATCATTGGGAAAAAAAAGATTGGCCTTCCCGAGAGTCTTTATCACCTGTTTTTAAAATATTCTTCATAAACCACTAGTTGAATCTGAAAACATTTTGTTTCCGTCTCCTCACATTAAGTTAGGTGTTATGAACCAGTTTGTCAAAGTATTAAATAACAAAAATAAGAGCTTTAAGTATATTTGTTGTAAATTTCCTTCTAATTCTGATGCTAAATTTAAGGAGGGAATTTTTGTTGGATCTCAAACTTGTATTTTCTATCGCCCAGATCTGCTAAATGAGTATCCCCGCATTTACCATTTTGCTAGCCGAAGTTAAGTTGCGCAATTAGAAATTTTAGCACGCACTTAGGTCAGTTATATTAGTAGTCTTAGGATGTGAATTCATTTAATTTTCTATAATTTAATGCTCTTAATTTGAGAAGTTTGATTTGTTTGCTTAAATTGTGCAATTGCTAAGTTCAATTTAAGTAGAGTGTTAAAGATTTTAAGTTAGATTTAACACTAGATGGTATCTTACATCTTAAACCGGCATATCGCTTCCATATAGTCCAGCTGAAACGTTTTACGATACTTGTGGCTATATTTCTTTTTTATCATAATTTCTGAAGAAATGCTGTAGTATATCATTCAGCTATGGAACACAATTTCCATTACGAAGTGAATTAAAATTTTTTCCCCCATGAAACGAAAAAATGTGAATTATGTCATAAGAAGAGACAATACTGAGAATAAATACTACAAATTCGGAATTTTATTTCAGTGCATTAAAAATACACATTTAAAAAAAATTCTTGCAGCTGTGAAACAATGATTAAACCGGAGAATACGTACTTGCGTGCAAAACACATGCTGTAAACATACCTATCATACATTTGAATCCATTTTAAAATATAGCGTCAGTATAAGCAAAATTTAGAAAAAGAAACTCTTATAAATTATCAACCCTGCTTTAAAAAATATTAAAAAAAGACTTTCTATTGAGAAATACAGGTAGATACATGTGATGAAGACTTTAATACCAAGTTGTATTTTAAGTAATGTAATTAAATTTTCAACTACGATTAATAGAATGACAATCTTGTCACAAATGAAATTAAGTCGGGTAACCTTTTTCAAGTAAACGTTTATTTGCTACTGAAAATATAAAAGAAACAAATTAATATCAGTCGTGATTTTGAAACGATAAAATTGGTCTGGATGCGACAAAAACTTTTTAATGTGATATTGTGACGCAGAATCAAATTAGACTTCAATATCTGAAACAGCAATACAATTTCCATACTTCTTTCTTTTCTTTCACCATAGTCATTCAGATACTCAAATGCTTCGATTTTTATTTTACCTAAGTGAATACAATTATTCTAAATTAAATGTATCGAAAACTGAAATGATACAGTTGTAAGGTTTATCCTAATTTTATAACAGTTATTTTAAGTTTATGCATCTTTGCTATTCATTCTAACTTCAGCTTAAAATTTCCTACAAGAATGTATTTTCAGAAACGCGGTTAATGCAAATGAGTAAGAGTTGTATTTAAGTCGATGTTTCACCGACTTCGTTAGAGAGGCCGAGTTCCTGACTAGCGCGCCGCGTTTGCCTTTGACTAGGTCTCTCTAAGCTATTGCTACGTTCGGCCGTACTTTAGTCCCGTGATTGGCTTCGCCGACTTCATTAAGATTTAGGGGCCAACTACTTAGAATTTTGATAGCTTCGGCTATACCTCTCAGCTTAGTTAAGTTTAATTTCATATTAATTTAAGTTCAAGCCCAAGTGGAGGCTTTACTGTAAACTCCGAGTTAGGAGCTGATTGTGTCATATTTATTTTGAGAAATAAAGGGTAGTTAACGCTTCTTGAGTCTTAGGTCTCTGTTCACACACTTAAGCGATTATTCGCTTATTAGTGTTTGGGGGTTTTTATGGGTTGAACGGTGAAATAAGAAGGTACCTTATAGACTCAATCGAATATTGCGGAACGTGTAAGTAAGAATATAGTTAAAATTATTCGGGGATATGTTAAGAATTATCACGACCGTTGAGACAGCTTTGTCAATGAGTTAGGCTTTGCCTTGAGAACAGCAAAACATGATACCACACAGAAAACCCCCGCAGAATTACTTTTAAGTAGAAAAATTTTAACGCCACTGGACAAGTTATTTTTCGTTCAGCAAAGACAAGAAGAATTAAAGTTGAAGGATATCCAGAAAATTATTAATGAGGCCATCAAAAATTCTGATGCGGCAAGGCCGAAACAAAAATTATACTATGATAGAAATAGACGGGATGTGGAATATACTGTCGGCCGAAAAGTATTAAAAATCAAACATGCATTATCGTCCGCACCCGAAAGCAGGGTTGCTAAATTTGAGCCCAGGTTTGATGGGCCGTTTTTTATAGAAAGAACTAAACAGTCGATGTTTTATTAAAGGCAGAAATTCGCCAGCAGATAATTGCTAATGTTGACCAACTCAAGCCGTATTATAGTCGTACTGATTTCCAGGTTTTAAAGATTTAAGGATCCTGGGAATGCGCCAAGAACCTCGATATCTCCATCGCCGAGCAAGAATCCCCCAACAACCAAAAGAAAACAAGCTGAGAGCACCGAAGAGTGTTCCGCGAAGCGAACGCAGCAGCAGCCGCCGCTCTCAGCGAAAAAGAAGAGAACGAAAAAAGAAAAGTTCCCCTACAACAGAAGCAAATTCCAATGGGGAAGAGAAAAGTCCATGGATAGAATTCCAGGAAAACGACCAACTCTAGAACACAAGCCAACCACTTCAAAAAAGGCCACAGGAACTTCGGAGCGAAGAATCCCGAAAGGAAAAAGGACAGCCAACGTGGTAGTGGTTCTTTAGAGGTTTAAAGATCCCCAGCAATGAAGCCGGCCCCAGAAGCTAAAGAGAACACCGAGTTCCAGAATCCTCAACCGATCAGGAAGTCAGCGCGTTTCATCGACAAAGGAAAAAAAACACATGAGAATTCCGACTTAGGGGACAAGCTGAAGGAGGAAACTGCAGATGCTGAATTATCCTACCTTTGAGGAGTTTTGCTTGATTAGGATGGAGAAGTTTAGAAGAAAAAATGATAAGTGAAAATTTTCTTTGTTACCTATTTTGCATTGAAAGTTCGATTTATGTCATGTTGTTTAAAGTTGCTAAATGCTGTTTAAAGCAAAAAGTTTGAAACGCAAGTTTGCGAGAAATTATTTTGTAAATACCTTTAAGAGAATTCTCAAGTTGCAAGAAACCAATTTGTGAATATTTTTAGTCGAAAGACTGCAATTTAAAATGTGTTAACTTATAGAAAGATTGTAAATTTTGTATAGCAACTATAATGACGTAAAATGAATTTTAAAATACTACATGTTAAAATGTTGAATTGAAAATAGAAATGCTAATGCCAGCTTTAAAAGTACTGTAAAATTAAACTAGTACAAATGTAAGTTTTGGTCAAAGCATGACTGTAAAATACTTTGCATAATAGATGAATAGAAAGAAAATATAGAATGAATGTGTTTAAAGTTAGGCTCTCCAAGATTTACTTAAGAATTTAAATTAAGTTCTATTTTAGCACACTAGAAGACGTTTTGTGTTTAAGGAGTGTTCTGAGGTCTCGAGTGTCAAGCTCTAACAAATAATAGCTATTGTGTAGATGGTAGAGTATATTCGCCGAAACACAACATTAACACGCTCAAATCACTAAGAACAATTTCTGGAGAGCGTAGGGGTAACGAGATTTAAATTTTATGTGAATGAAAGCTGTTTGAGGCCCAAAATAATTTCAATAAATGTATAGCAGTAAGAAAATATAAATTGTATGTGAAAGATTTCACTAACGTTGTTTCCTTCCAGATACGTTGGAAAGACTAAGACTGAATACATTGTTCCAGAAAAGAAGCAGATGTTTGTCCCCAGTCAAATTGTAAAAATTGTGAATACATTTTTGTTAGTTTTAGTCTAGTGTTAGAAATGTTTGTAAAGTTGGCTCTAAACAGCAAAAGTTTTAATGAGGAATTTCATTCAAGAAAGCACAGTTGCTTCAAGTTTAAATTTTGATATAAAAGAGTTTTGTAGAATTTACACTATTAAACAAGGTCTTTTTGAGACCTTATTCTTCGAGTAGTTAAATTCTGGTGGAAAAAGATGTAAGGTTTATCCTAATTTTATAACAGTTATCTTAACTTCATGCATCTTTCTTATCCATTCTAGCTTCAGCTTACCAATTTCCTACCAGAATGTATTTTCAGAAACGCGATTATTGCAAATGAGTAAGAGTTGTATTTAACTCGATGTTTCACCAACTTCGTTAGAGAGCTCGAATTCCTGACTAGCGCGGGTTTGCCTTTGTCTGAATCTCTCTAAGCTATTGCTACGTTCGGTTGTACTTTAGGCCTGTTATTGGCTTCCCCGACTTAAGATTTAGGGGCTAATTACTTAGAATCTTGATAGCTTCGATTATACCTCTCAGTTAACTTTGTTTAAGCTATTTAAGTTTAATTTTATATTAATTTAAGTTCAAGCCCAAGTGGAGACTTTGCTGTACACTCTGAGTTAGGAGCTGATTGTGTCATATTTATTTTAAGAAATAAAGGGCAGGTAACCCTCCTTGAATCTTGCGTCTCTGTTCACACACTAAAGCGATTTTTCGCTTATTAGTGTTTGGGGTTTTCACGGGCTGCACTGTGAAATAAGAAGGTGAAACCGCACGCAGTAGCTGGTACTTCGGACTTAATAGGGTAATTGGATGGCTTTTTTAACTAACTGTAATTTGCTTTCTACCGTTATTTCTGCACTAAGCGTAATTTAAAATGCTTAGAAGGACCTATTTACTATCATTATCATCATCGTCGTTGTGTTCTTTGCCGTGCTCGTCTTCTTCTTCCTCTTGATTTTCTTCATCTTCGTCTTCTTCTTTTCCTTCATTATTGTCTCTCCCTTTTTCCTTTTCTTCGTCTACCTCGCAGCTTCTTCCCAGCGCAGCCCTTTGCTCAACAAGGCATCAGTCGCAATCAACTCCTGCCTCAGCAAGGCGTGAGGTGCAGTTAACATGAATTGCAATTAGATTTTAAATTATTTTGAGCTTACTGAAATTTGCATAGCCTTTGGGTCTGAACGAATATGTGTAACGCGAATTAAAGAGATAAGACAGTATTTAAATAAAAGTTAACTATTAGCAAAATTTAAAATGATAACCATAGCATAACTGCTGAGAAATGGTTTTAAAAACTCTTATCATTATAATGTTAGGAAACTACCGAGTTGAGAAAGCCATCTTGCGCAACTTATTAAGAAATTTGATGTCTACCAAATAAAAATAAAAATCGTTTTTAGGTTACGAAACCTAAAACTGACTGAATGGCAAAAGTATCCGGAAACTGAGCTCCGTTTATAGACATAATACACATTTCAGGCAAAAAAATAACATTTGCTGTTTCAAAAGACATTGATCGAAAATATTGGAAGTGCAGAAGTAGGAGCAGTCTGCTTTCTGTAGACTTCTTTCATTTTATCCCTGTCATTGAAATCCGTAAATCCATCAAACTGCCGAGTTTATCTTTTTGACAGCTTTATAAAACGTATATTTCCTGCAACAAATGATGGCTATTTTATGGAGAAAAATTCAAATAAATGCTATATAAACATGTGATATTTTCAGAACGCAAAATATTGTCTACGTAGTGGTTGTGTAGTACCGTTTTATTTCTATTCCATAGTTAGATGTAACACTTCTTTATCAAAGCAATCAAAACGTTTTGATTATTAAAATCTGTTGCTCAAAAGCTGTTAAACATATCGAAGGGATTTATATCTTAAAATGCTATGAACCATCATGTGTTTCCTTCTTTCTTTAATGTATTTTTGGATTATTTTCTTCGTTTGTCAGATAACAGATTAAAACGCGGGATTCACTTTCCTTCAAAATCAGCTGAGTTGCAGTTTTTAGTTTAAATGCCGAATTCTATCATTTAACATAAGTGTTACAGATTATGAATCGTTTCATCTATAAAGAACATCATCATGAATAAAGAACATCATTTCATCAATCATTAATTAAGAACAAACTCGCATTATATGTATGAGCTTGTTCTTTGCAAAAATGTCCATCGTGGTAAGACAGCACTCTCTGAACTGTATTTTGACACTGGACAATGTTTTCAATGAAATGGTTCATCTGTATCCATCCAACAAATGAGAAAACACTTAATTATGATTTTACTCGAAGGAAACTTAAATTGTTATGCTGAATTTAACGTGTTTAGTAGCTTTGAAGTAAAACGTCTTTGTAATTCTCTTATTTTCTTTCAGAGTACAAATAGCTAAAATGATTTGGCCATCTAAATAATCCACCAACTATACATTGAAACAAGCGCAAAATGAATGTCCTTGTACATTTGTCACCAGTATGCCCTATTCATGCACAATCAACACATAATATTTTTCGCTTGTTAACTCTAATATAAGTATACATACCTATAACCTCAGTTTCGAATTTCCATGCAATACACATGAAATATTTTAGCAGACAAGTAGTTCAATCTGGTCCCGCTCACAATTATGAATCTATAGAACATCTATATTTGTTTTATAAGGCATGCATATTATCGCTGGGGTTCAGTACGGAGCAAATGCCGAAGAACAGTTGTATGAAAACTACATCCGTGAATAAGTTACACAAACTTTATTCCATGAGTTAAAAAAAAAACATGTTTAAATCGTACTTTTATAAGGTATTTCTCCCGCCTTCTTCACATGCCTTTGTGGTGTAGTGGTCAGCACGCTGGGCTCGTATTCCAGAGGTTCGTGGTTCGATTCCCGGCGTGCATCGAAAAAAATACCTAATGTCTCTACACTGGCTCCCGAACTAAAAAAGGTGGTGGATGATGATTCTCCACCACCGCATTTGGCGATTGGGTCCCCAAAACCCCAGTCGCCCTTTAAAAGGGGGAGTATATAAGGTATTTCTCCCGCCTTCTTCGCATGCCTTCGTGGTGTAGTGGTCTGCATGCTCGACGCGTAACCGAGAGGTCCGTGGTTCGATTCCCGGCGAAGGCTTTGCTCATTTTTCATCTCTCCGGCTTCTAAAAATCCTAATGTCTCTACACTTTACGTAAAAGGCAAACAACTCGAGTAAGCACTTTTTAAAACATTTTTAGTATTAGTTTATAAAATTAAACATGTCATCTTTAAATATATGTATATTATCTCCCCTCTTAAGTTTTAAAGGGATTCACTGATTTAAAACTCTTTTGATGCATTTAATCCTTCGTAACCATCCAGTGGATAGCGAAGAATCAACTGGAGCGGGTTCTTTCTATTATTTATTTTCGTTTATAAATCCACATAAGATTTCTTTCTTAAAGCAGACCGGAAAAACCAATAATAAGCTCGTCTGCTCATGTAATCTAGATTAGATAGTAACTCTTCGAATGCATGTAACCTAAACAAGTGCAGAAAAAATTTAATTTTCTCGAAATCCTATACCTGCAATGTATTAGCTGCCTGCATAGCTTCAAACAAGTCCTAAAAACTGTATCGATATTTTACCTTCTAACATACACATACACATATATGTTTACAACATAAAACATTTGCAGACTTATCCAACATAAGAGAAAATTAGGATTTGTTAATTTTAATTATTTGTTCTTTGAGCAGTTTAAGTGTAATGGCTTTCTTTATCAATTATCAATGCTGTGCATTTTTTCTGGGCAAATGCAAAGTCTCAGTTGACGAATTTAATGGAATTTCTTTCTCAAAAATTTTATTCAAATTGTCCATGGACCATTTGAGTCAAATGGATGATCGTTTGAGTCAGATAGATGTATAGCAAGCAGCAAATCAATAAAATTTCAATTCAAATTCATTTACGTTGCTTACGTTTTCAAATTTCAATTTTTATAATATTCTAAGGCAGAATTTGTTGAGAGATTTGCTTACGCTTTAAGCAAGTACCATACTTCATTAAATCAGCTTTGCTTTCTCTCATTTCACATTTGAACAGCTGGCAATAATCATTTGTATTCATTCTTTCTAGCCATTTCTCAAACTTGTGTATATTTTGAAAGGTGATAATCAATCTGGTTACTCAAAATTCACGTTTTAATTAATCCAACAACTCTACTCAGACATAATTTTGCACGTCTACTCCCAGATCGCCAAAAGATCAATCAGACACATGAAAACACCAGCGACTAGAGCTGAAAACACTTGGTCTGTGCACTTGGTCTAGCACTTGTTCTATGATCTCAGGATTGCCAGCTGCCAACTTTTATTTAAGTCTGAATAATTTCCTGTATGTTATAAATTAATTTTTTAGGTACTGTTACGAATTGTGTATAATGTAACACGAAGGCCTTAAGAAACGAAGTTTGCTGGAATAATAAGATTAGAGAGGCAGATCTGTCTGATGTAAATGTGTATCTCGTTATATTGGCGAGATATCGTCAAGCTAGCGGTGATTTTTGGCGCCTAACATTTGTCTCCAGATTTGTCGATAAATTGCCAAAGTCACCAAATTTGCCCACCATTTGGCGACATATGGGTTCGGTCTCTGTATAAATGCAATTGGATTAAATGCCTATGTAACTGTAACTGTATCCTGGCCCTTATACGTAACTGTTATTGTTTAACAATTTTGAGAAACAGAAAATAACAGAAATAACAGAAAATTTCGCGGTGACCAGGGAAAACTATATAAGACCGAGTGAACATCGGTTCTCAGTTCTCAGCTCAGAATTGACTTCGAAATATTAATATATCTCTGTGCGACCTTCGGTCTTTAGATGCTCTTTGCATTGCTTTGTATTTAACATTCTTAGTACCACTCATTGAGAGAGAATCTGTACGAGTAATTTTGTGGAACCCCAAAGTGGGGAAAATAAATTTTATCGAACTATGGTTATGTGTACATTCAATCCATTACGAACATGTACAATACATTGTAGACAACAATACATTGTTTTAACATATAAGCACATTAAAATATTTTGAAGTCGTGAAAAGGAGCACAAGAAAATAATGGAGTAGTAAAAATTTCGCAAAATCGCATAATGAAAGTTAGTAGCACAGGTTTGTCAAAAGTAGCAAATTTGCGAAATATTGCACCGTCTGGCAACACAAGCGGTTACAGCGCCGATAATAAGGAAGATTGTTTGCACTTTTCTCTAAGAAATTCGTTTTTCTCTATTTGTTTTATAAATGATCAGGAATTGGAAAATATTGAGACAGAAATCTCTATATTTATATCTCTATGCAGTGCAAGTCTTTCTTACAGAAAGCTGCGTTTTTGATATTTTGCAAGCAGAGGAGAATATTGAACAATACCTGTTCACTTCTTACCAAAAACATGCAGTTTCAGTGCTGTATATCATTCCTATTCTTACCAGGTATGGCAAAATTTCTAAAATCAAATAACGAGGCGATGAGAAAATTGTTGATTATCTGTAGGAGAAAACGTTTTCATATCAAAACATGGTAGTAAGAAGCGGTTGAAACTATACTTTAAGCAATATATCTAGAATTTGTTACGATACTTATAGTCGTTTCCTAACTGATGATGCCTTGGTACTAGACTATTGTTTTAATTTTCTGTAAAGAAAGTGATATTATAATATGCAAGATTTGTTTCTAACTAATTTGTAATTTTATTTTACGGGATTTGGGATATATAAAAGGATTGTTAAGTCATCGAGTGAAATGTAAATTGCTCGACTGTAAAAGTAAATCACTGCAAAACATTCCTTAATGCCGTTTAAAGATACGTTCATACATTTCTGACGATGTTTTCACTTCCGTTATTTACAGTGCGTTGATTTTTATTTTAAATTGATTTTTACGACCAAATGGATTTATTCAATTTAAACTGCTTGACAATACATATAAAATATAACAGCCTTTTCTGTTAATTATGATATGAGTCGGTCTTCTTTCTCTTTTTTAAACTGCCTTTGGATTATATGTGATAATAAATTAGCCGCTCTATTACCTTGGTGATTCGAGAGTTGACGGTACTACAGTTTCTGAGATTTAAGTAATTTAACATACTAAATTAGAAGAAACACGCCAATGTACACTCATGGACAAAAAAATTAGCGCACCAAGGAGGAGTCATCAAAATGAAACGAAATTTTACATACGTAATGACTGCTTTGATGTAAGTAAATGAGAAGGAAATCAAAGAAAAAGGATAATTTATTTCAGAGAAAAAGGCAAAAGAACGGAGGAGTTAATACTCCGTTGGACCCCCTCTAGCGCGAATGCACGATGCGATACGATCGGGCATTGAGTCATATAAGTTCTGTATGATGTCTTGAGACATTTCGTTCCATAGTTGCTGTAACCTTGCCTCTAGTTCATTCAAACTCGTGGGATGACCAACTCGTCGTCCCAAATGATCCCAGATATGCTTGATTGGAGACAAATCTGGGGATCGGGAAGGCCAAGGAAGGGTAGTAACAGTGCAGAGACAGTCTTGTGACACCCTTGCCGTATGAGCCCGAGCATTGTCGTGTTGAAAAATGGCTCCTGGGAGCCGTTGCATGAGTGGCAACACATGTGGTTGCAGGATTTCATGAACATATCGCTGGGCTGTCATGGTGCCACGGAACAATACTAGGGGTGACCGTGTATTGTAAGCAATGGCAACCCATACCATCACACCAGCTGAGGGAGCCATGTGTCGCTGTACAGCAAAGGCAGGATTGAGACGTTCACCACGGGCTCTCTACAGACGAACACGATTGTCACCACTGCCGAGACTGAAGCTGGATTTGTCGCTAAAGACGACCTGGTTCCATTCCGCTGCAGTCCAGTTTCCTCGTGCTCGACACCACTCTAAACGAAGGCGTCGATGGGTGGGCATCAAGGACAGCACACGTAATGAGTGCCGCGATACCAATTGCCCTTCCGCCAGGCGCCGTCGTATGGTTCGAGAAGACACAGGGGCCCCTAGTGAAGGTGTTACCTGTGCCTGGATGGCGGCCGATGAAGCAGTTGGCTGTACGCGTGCATTTCTTACGATGTGGCGGTCTTCTCGACGACTGGTCTGTCGAGGGCGTCCTGAGCCTGGTCTTCGTGTACATGACATCTCTCGGGTCCACTGGTCCCAACACCTCCTCACAACACAATCAGAGCAGCCTAATTGACGAGCTACTCGCTTAGCTGACCACCCAGCTTCCATCATCCCGACGATTCTCCCCCTCTCAAACTGCGACAACTGCTCATATTGTCTTCAAACACGGCGTAATGACATGTCTACCTCAGCTCTTCCTTTGTAAATGATTCAGCACTCTCAAACAAAGCTTTGGTTACCTGTTTTATACTCTACAGAGTACGATGTTCAACGCCCTCTACCAGCTATACGTAATGCGCAATCAGGCTGTATTTCTAATCATTTTCATATCTCCCCGACATGTACCTTAATTGCAAGTTTCGTTACGATCCCGCAATTATTTCTTGGTGCGCTATTTTTTTTGTCCATGAGTGTATAATATAACATTAGGTAAACCTAAATTTGGCCAAAAGTTTTGAATAAAACTTTGTCGACTTCGAGGGCAATCAAATGCAGATCCCTCTCCTTTAGAATCGTGAAGAAATTAAGCAAAACACTTTTCTCGTGTAAAAGATGGATCTCTGTTTGATCGCCTTGGAAATAGATAGAGTTTTATTCAAAAATCTTTGCCAAACAGGTTGTTTGATTGCCTAATTTTATAATTTAATCTAGACTAAATTACGTATTATGAGCTTATTCATTTTCTAATGATTTCAAGTTTACTAAAAAAATGATCGGATGCAACAGAAAGCATAAATATCAGTTTGCAAAAACACTTAAACCCCTCCAGCAGGATGTAGCGGAGGTAATCCGGCTAGGAATACAACGTTTAGGCAATCCTTTGTATAGCTTTTTAAACTGAGGGTTTATTCTTATGAAAGCATATATGAAATATCCTTGCTGCATTTAATTTAACATGGAGTTATGTTCAGTATCATACAAATGCATACGTCGCTTTGAAACTGGAAGTCTTCCAATTGATGAAATGGCATGAGAAAAGAATAGAAGTTTAAAGCATTTATGTACTTAAATGAAGCATCGGATTTCACTTCAATATCGTAATTCGAATTCTCTGCTCTATCTAGACTTTATTTGTTTCCAATAAACAAAAGGAACTAAGTTTAATCTGTAATATTGATCAGTTCTCAAGTCATTCTTCCATCTAAATCGTCAATAATAATAGCACCGTTTTTTCCTTGGTGAAATGCAAGTTTGACTTGAATACCTTACACCAGCTTTTCTCAATATTTCTGCGCATACGGAACCTTTGAAATAATAGTCATATTTTAGAGGATTCGTACATAGACTTATGTGATTATCTCTCTTTATGAGCTTCTGTTTGCTGTGTCTTGTGAATAACTAGGGTTACAGGAAATCCTGATTAAGAAATGCCACATAACTTTCTAAAGGTTTTTTCAAAACTCTTCTTCCCTTTTAGTAATGAAACTCTTGCATTTGAAAAATTTACCGCCAAGAATTTTTATTACATTAGAAACGTAAATATTAAATTTGAACACTCTTGCTTTAGAAACAAAGAAGTGTACCATATTGATTCCGCACAGGTTTCTATGAGTAAAATTTAAATAAAATTATAATTTTCTTTTCTTTTCCACATAAACGCCAGAAGTTTTGATGAATTTGTAAGGTTTACCTTATTTTGCATAAAACATTATTTTAAGTTTGATACCTTTCCTGAACTGCTAAACTTCCTCTTGCATTTCCTAGCCAGGATGTAAATTTAAAGTTGAGTGAAGTGAGTATTTGAACGTGTGAAGCTCTGAGGTTATGAACAGTGTATTTTCGCTAACCAGCGCCCGTTGCTATCTCACTGTCACGCCCTTTGGTCATTTTGAATTATCGTCACGCCTGCTAGGTTTGTGAGTCAACCTAAATTAGCCATACTTTTAGCGTGCTAATCCAGCGCTATTCTAATTTTAATTGATTCATATTCTACATTTAAGTTTCACCGCAATTTGACGGTGTTATTGTAAAGCACGAAGATTGTGTCTTTCTCTTATTAGTTGGAATTAATAAAGGGTTATTTTCATCCTTCTTCTTTCCTGGTATTTCATTCACACCTGTGCGAGAATTCCCTGTAGGATCTACAAGTAGTTTAGTTTATGTGGAATAGAAGAGAAAGATCTTACAGGTTTTCAAAATTTTATTTAAGCTTTTATTGTTCTAAGTGCATTTAGGAGTTTCTAAGTTTGATAAATTTTGAACATCGTTTTTTAGAAACAATAAATTTCAATAAAATTATAATTTTCTTTTCATTTTCCACTCAAAATGCAAGTAATTTCCATGAGTTTTTAAGATCTTATTCCAGCATTTATTGTTCTAAATCCTTTTAGGAGTTTCTCGGGTTGATAAGCTTCGAGCGCCACGGATTTAGAAGTAAAAAAAGAGTACCTTTCTCGTGTTCTGGTACCAAATGTTCTGGTGGTCGCAGCACCAAATGTTCTAGTGTTATGGCACCAAACGTTAAATACTAAGTGTTACAATTGAAACCTGAAATTAAATAATTTGCCTACAATAATATCAAAACCAAAACTTCATTGCGTTGTGTATATCCTTCCCAAAACTAACCCGAACAACCCCTAAGACCAAGCAGGAATACTGGTGTTAAGAACATTCACACAAGTCATCATAAGAAAAACTCTGAATCAATTATATATATATAACCAAGGATATTTATTGCAACATTATAAGGAAGACACTCAATCTTTCAACTTAATTTCGAGATCTATGGTACCAGGGTGACAACTATTTAAAATAATGCATTTAGAATTATAATATATATTGCTATTTTCAAATATGCACCGAGATGAATTAATCAAAAATTTAAACCGTAAAAATTAATATTAAATTTTCATATGCAGTTATCAAACTCTGCTGGCCAGCATAAAAATACACAGGAATTTAATGAATCACCGAGCATGGTGTCTTTACCAATATTGATAGAGATTACTTAGTTCAAGAAATTTCTTAATTTACTCAGGTAAAAATTACATACATAAATTTAGCAAATCCCTTAGGCAGTTAGAAAATATTACATATTCAAGTAGACCCGTTGGAGAAAAATGATTACATTTATTCCTACATTCAATTACACAATTAAAGGTAAAGTAGAATTTAAATTTTAAATTGTTCCTTAATTTTGCAAAAGTTAAAGTTAATTCTCAACCAAAAATAGTACAACTTAAAGTAAAAAGGTAAAATTTAGATAAGTTAACAAATTTAATATCCTGTCTTAATTCATTATATATAAATTTTAATTACATTCCAAGTTAAGTTAAAAGTCCTAAATAGATTAATAGTGCAGCAGTTGCTTAAATACACAGCCTGGATTTAAGATCCAGCAGAAAAACCTTGACTAAAAGTTAAATAGAATTTAATTGGAAATTAAACACACATATAATTACTCCTTACATTAATAATTCATCACTGGAAAATTTACTTCAAATAATCAAATCTCTTAAAAAAAATTTTAAATTACCATATTACTTAGGAAACATGTTCACGGAATTTAAGTCGCAAGCTGTACTAAATTTCAGGTGAAATTAACAATCAAAAGGTTGAACTCACTTGAAGGGAAGAATTGAAAATTTAATTAAGCATTAACTCATCTTATAGATTTTTTTTCCGGATGTCCCATTCATAACAGGTGTTGAACAAGGCTCTGCCGCACCAGTCCTTCGCAGATGTTGAACGAGGGAGTCCGGCAAGAAATCTGGACACCTGGATCAGACACTATGAAGATGGTAAAGTGCATTCGTGCAGCAAAACAAGAGCTCCTAAGGGTTCCTCCCTTTTCCGTCTATTCTCATTCATGCGAGTTGATGGTAGTACTCGAGTTGATGGTAGTAATTCGATGAGGAAAAAAACAACATTCTCGACTCCAACACGGGGATGGTAAAGTGCGGAGGAGTAAACTTCAAGTGATTTTTTTTTTTTTTATGTTCATCTTTAGCTTATTTCCCATCTCCTGCTCTTCCAGAGGAAGAAAAAAAATACGTGCTTCTAGAGCTGCGAATCCAAGGCAAAGAGGGCTGAGCATGGCCTTGCATGACGATTTTAATCGTCCAGAATCCAGAATTTTCGAAAATCACCAAATTTGGTGAATTAGTATGCAAATCTCGCCAAACACAAAACAGTGCTGCGAAAACTTAGTTTTTCCTTCTTCACACCAAAAAAAATTCCACCCTCGCCACCCCCTTCGCCAACAAGGAGGGGTGAGGGAAAGAATGCGACAAACCTATCACGCCCCTACCACGCAACCGGACGCAGTACATGACCTTGACGAGAAAGTGCTCAAAACGACGCTTATAGCAGAATAAATTTCTAGACACGAAATTCAACAATTTTAGCAATTAAATGGGCATAATTCTCCAACGGGGCGACGTACAGTCATGAAAGTAGATTCATAAGAAGGGTAAATTTTTTCTCTCTACGAGGTATTAATTTCATCCATGTGAATAAAAAGGAAGTATTTTTAAATTTAAAATATTACGCAGAAAGCAACCGATTTCCCATTGTCTCCTTTTCCCGAAAGCTATTACTATCGAACGCGTAACGTAAGAATGAGAACTCTGTTTAACTCGCATAAAAATAATTGATTCAATAACATAAGCAATACAATTCGTGAAGAAAAAATTTAGAATAAGCATAAATTAATGCATATAATTTACTCACTCAATAATTTATTAACAAATAACTGCAATTAACTACACATTAATCCATAATTCTAAACTAACCAAAAATCACTACATAACACTCGGTGCTGTTAGTATCCATTTAGCTCTCATTGAGAAATTTGAGAAGAAAAGTTTATTTAAATTGAAAAATAATCCAAGAGATCGTAAACAAAATTTGCTTGAAATTCTTCCATCCAATGAAAAAGTATTAATTCGAAACCCGAAATGTGATATCAAGGGACTACCATATAATGCAACAAGCAAATCTCTATTTTGGATTGAATTCTCTTCATTTTCCTATTTAATGAAATATTTTTTATTTCTGTACTCTCTCTTTCTCTCTCTTAGTGTAGGTTATTACATTCTGAGACGCTTTCCTGCGTAGAGCATGTCTATTGGGCATTGAATATGCAAGCATAAATACTCAATCTCAAAAAATTCCAATGTTGTTGACAATTTGATGACAAGGAGCTCTTGTTTCAGATATACATGATAGTTACCGTGGCTTTGCAAGTTTGATGTGAGTAAAAGGGATAGGATTGAAATAAAGAGAGAAATGTGAGCATTTTTGATAGTGTTGAGGGATTCAAAGCGCTAGGAGAATTTTATCTGTTATGGAAATGAAAGTTCAGTTTCTGGCATACTGCCATGTGGAAGAAAATTTGACATATATGACATTTCGGTAAAAGTTTTGCATTTCCGCGAAAGGCATATGAAGTTGCACTCTTTTTGATGGATTCCGGGAATTTTCAGAAAATATCAGGCTAGTACTATTATAATGTACAGGTGTGCACCAGACGTTTACTTAAATCACTGATTTACGAGGCTAATCGGCTGTATTCTGATCAAGTTCGCTATTTGTCATCCACACAAGCATTAATTACAAATATAAAAGCCAAACTAAATAAAGTTAAAATGCTTATTGATATCGAAGATTTAGTACATGTGAGATTTAAAGAATCTTTTTTAATTTGAAAGTCCTCAAATACACTGTTCGACATTGAAAATGCAACACCAAGAAGGAGTGGTTAGAAAGTGATGAAATTTGAAAAAAAGACAGAGACAGCAAACAGCAATAAGTGATCCTTTTTTTCAAATTGACAGTCAGAATACAGAGCGAGAACGGCGTCGGCGAAGTAGGATGGAGGACCACCGCGGACAGCGATGGACACCGCTGACAGAAGAAACACGTCTAGGCATAGAGTCAATAAGAGTGCGGAAGGTGTCCTGAGAGATGGCTCTCCATTCTTTTTCAACCATTTGCCACAGTTCGTCTTCTGAACGAGGCAGGGGAAGAGTCTGCAAACGGCGTCCAATCACATCCCACACATGTTCGATTGGTGACAGGTCAGGAGAGTACGGTGGCATCTGTATACCTTGCAGATGCGAGCACTGTGTGGTCGGGCGTTATCCTTGGCAGCCCCTGAAGGTAGGGGATTGCCACCGGCCGCAGTACATCATCCAAGTATCGTTAGACCGTCATAGTGCCCTGAATACGAACTAGAGGTGACCTGGAATCGTAAGCAATAGTGCCCCAAACCATTATGCCACGTTGTCGCGCGGTGGGGCGTTCCACAGTTACTGCCGGATTAGATCTGTCTCCACGTCGACGTCACATACGTATGCGGCGACTGTCACTGGATAAACAGAAGCGTGACTCATCTGAGAACACCACGTTTCGCCATTCTTTCATCCACATCGCTCCAGTCCGGCACCATTCTAAACGTTGGCGTCTATGCTGTGAGGTCAATGGCAGTCTTCTTAACGGACGCCGTGAGTGCAGGCCACGTTCAACCAATCGACTGAAAATGGTTCTCGTCGACACGGGAACATCCAGGGTATCTTGCACATGCTGCCGAATCGCGGTACAAGTGACTTGCGGGACCGCCACAGCTTATCGGCGGATGCGTCAATCCACGCGTGCTGACGTCACTCTGGCTGCACCTGCACCCCTCCTTCTTCTCACATTGCCTTATTCCAACCATGTTCGCCATAGCCGATGCACCGTGCTCGCATCTATGTGGGTATCAGCTGCGATTTGACGTAAGGACCAACCCGCCCTTCTCAGTCCGATCACCATACCCCTCGTAAAATCCTCTATCTGCTGGAAGTGCCTTCGTTGACGGTGGCCTAGCATTCTCTTCTATTACACATATCTTCCGGGACAAAAAACAACTTTCTTCGATAATTCGTTTGGCAGAAATAACGACACGAATGTTGCCCATTCTGCACGTTCCTTCCCTTGTATCTTACTTCACGTGCGTCGGAGAGCTGCGCATTTCACATCATTCGCGTAACACAGTGACGTGCGTCTACCCTAAAATTTGCACAAATTTCTGACCACTCCTTCTTGGTGTTGCATTTTCAAAGTTGAGCAGTGTATAAACTGCAAGATGAATAACAAAAACATCATTATGATATTTAGACTATAATATTCTCTTCAACGAAACTGCTGATTAAACCAAACATTTCTGCTCAACCCGAGTTTTAAAAGTATTTAAGTTTGTTAGGACTTTTTTGGCTATGATAGGTTATTTAGACTAGTTTTGGTAATAGCTGGAAAGCACGCGAGAACTACTTAAGGAGAGGAATGTCTTTGTTAAATACTAGTTCTAAAATACTAGTAGTCTAAACAAATTAGGCATTGCGTTCTGTTTGTATTTTTTTAAATTTCGTTTCAACAACCCGAAGAGCCTTGCTACTGGTGAAACTATGTTGTGTAATCAGAAAATTCAAGTAAACACATAAAATCAATAATACTAACTTAGTTTATTACTTTCCTTAAAACACTGATATCAAACAAATTTACTATCATAAAATCATACTAGTCCCCGGGAACTACCTTATTTAATTTAGAAAACGAATTGCTAAACATTTATATATTTTCCACAAATACTGCAATCTTAGACAACAACCACTTCAATTCAAATACTATTGGTTAAGTAATAACCATTTTTATGAGTTCAGATACAAATTAAAATTTTCTATTTCATTTAACAGTTGTAAGGTTCTTACACCTTATTTATCCAAGAACATGTGAAAATTCAAATAATTAAGTACAGAGTTAAGTAATTATAGTATTGTACCAAAAGAAAAAAAATTAGATTTTTAACTAGAGCAATTTGACTGCTCACAAATTTCTTCAGATCTCAGTTAAATCAACAAATCCTTAAACATATTAAATATTTAAGTTGTCTACTTTTCAAAATTCTTTAGAGCAAACATTTAAATAAAAAAGTTAAATTCTGATAATAATAGAATCTTTTAAAAATCCAAGAAATAATTAAACCAGAGAATTTTGGATGAAAAAATTTCTTTAAGGATTTAAGTTAATATTAAAAGTTCAAAAAGAAAAACTTCTTAACTGATGGATGATGTGAACCTGGAGATGAGGGAACCCGACGGCAGCTTGGCGGAGACCGAACATTCGAAGAATACCCAGTACGCAGGAACTTGAAGTTGCGGATGCCTTCTGTATTACGAACTTCAGAACCATCAGGAAACTCAAGTCGGAACTCAGGTAACTTGGACGGGTTGAGCTTTCTGTTCTTATAAATTGAAGAAGCGGACGGAGTCTTCATCAGATGATAGAATTGACGAAGAATAATTTACTTTCCATTTAGAAGGACATTATTTCTCTTGTAGTTGAAGAAGAAGCATGGAAATATATTTTTTTTTCATTTTTTTACGTGATTTTCTATTGTAGAATTATTTCATTTTCATTTTTGAAGAACTATTTCAGTCAAGCTTAGAAGCCATGGAGTAAGAAGTGACAGGAGCCATAAGCCCCCGTTAAAAAAACAAATTCATCCTTTCTGTTGTAGCAGCAAGATGCCCAAGGCACCCGAGAAAATATCTTCTTGTCAGCCGAAAGCAAAAACGAAGACGTCCCAAGAGCTTCGCAATCCCACCTGCACACGCTTTTTGTCAGGTCCGGACACTAGATATCGCCAAAACTCGCCAAAAGGGTGAATAAACTGAAACTCTACCCCTCGCACAAACCCCTGCTAATAACGTCCAAAAATCGAGGAGTTGAACTGGAACAAAAATCCGAATCTCGCCAAGCCCGCCAAAAGAAGAACCAAGAATTCGACGTAGGCGTGGGAAAACCAGCAAACCTAGGCAACGGACAAAAATTCCTAAGCAAAGGCTTGGAAATCAACTGCAAAAGTGACGCTTTTCAATCCTTTCCCCCTCAACCAAAAAAAATACTCGAAGTGCAAAAATTCGTTGAATAATTAACTGTAACTTAAAAACTGTTTAAGCTAGAGACTTGAAAGTACTCTTAAATTAAAAGGCTAATTTTTCTGCATCCAATGATATAAGTTAAATGAGAATCAACCTAAGTTAAGTAATTTTAAATCAAGTTTATTACGTAGGAAAGCACCTAATTCCATTGTCTGTTTCAACGCGTTTACGAGTAACCAGTGGAAGAGACGTACAAATCTTAAAGTACCAAAACCCCTAATAAAAATTAAACCAAAGCAAATATAAATACAAGATATTAAATAAAATAACGTTGTGTAGCATAAATTTAGAATAATGAAAATTAATCTTAAGGCAAACTTAAATAATTAAGTGTTACGTGAAAATTTGCTACACAACATCTTCGTTAGGACATTTTAAAGAAAACCTGACTCTTATTCACATTATACACGAGGGAAAACACGAAACCTACCCTTAGGGAAATGTCTCATGGAATTATATAAAAAATTCATGATTATAGTTCTTTAGAATTATGCTCTAGTTTTCTATAAACTAGGTATCTATAAATTTCTGTAGAATAGCTTCTATAAACTTAATACAAATTTTTAGAGATATATGTAGGTATTTTAAGGAGATTTGTACAAATATTCTATAAAGTTTGTGCAGTTTCTAAAGGTCCAAGGTATCGAATTTCGCATAATGTGTATAGAATGAATTCGTAGAATTCTACTAAAATAGAAAAATGCACCATGATTCTAAAGCATTCTAAGCAATTTCCCTTGTTTTAATTTTCTAGGAAAGTCTGTAAAAGATTTTGAATACTTAAAAGCATCATAAAGCCAACACAATTTTCTTTTTTGATTAAAAAGAATGAATTAAATTTTCATTTCTGAGCAGAACGTTTTAAACTAAATTTTTAAATTATGCATTAAATGGAGATTGGGGAAAGATTAAAAACTTTTCAATTTTCTTTATTTTATTTATTTATTTATTATTTTATTTTTAGTTTATTTTTTATTTTGTAGTAAGAATTTTTAATTTCGTTTTGTTAAAAAATATTTTAAAAAATAAATCCACTTTAAATAACAGTTAATTTTAATTAAAATTGGAAATCATTTCTTTTTCAAGAGTATATATATAATAATTAAATGCTTTAATTTCAGAAATTAATATTTTAAAATCAACTGCCTAAATTTAATCTTTTAACTAACATTATGATTTAACTTTATTTTATGCTTTTTTAAGATTTCATTATTGTATTATACAGGATGGAGCTACTGTTGCGCTTTGTGTGCATTTGTTACATTTATTCGTGAATCATTATGTCTGCCAAGTGACTACTCCGTTTAGCAGTGCACTGCACAAGAAGATTACGGACACTTTGCATGACATGACGGAAGCTATTTTGGGTTCTGCGCTCAATTTCCTCGCTGATTCGTTCCTTCAGTTCTCCCACATTTCCACTTCTGGTTACATACAAAGGACGAAGTACTTAGGTTGGGGGATCTGGCGGGAAGTAAATGTCACCGAAAATGATGTCTGTTAACAGAAGTCAACTGTCGTCGTCCAACCACGAAGTATAGTCAATTTTACATTTCCGAAAATTCCCTAATTCATTTGGCAGACTTAGTGTTTCACAAATAACTATAGCAAATGCCCACAAACCTCAGCTGTAAAATCTACATAGCATGTATATAAATGCACAAGTTTAGCGAACAAGATGATATACAATATTTGGAATTTCATTGCCTCTAGTGCAGAATATAGCATTTTCAAAATGAATAACTGAGAGTGTTCTAACCTGTATAAAAAATACTTTGCAAAATGTTACATTAATTTAGAAGCTAAAAAATGTTATCAGCTGCAGGGAAAAGTACATGCGGTAATTCCTTACATCCTCCTCCCTCAAGAACGATTGGACATGAAGAAGTATGAAATCCAGTTAAACATGGTGATAAATTATCGTCCGCCACATTTTAGTTGCTTCGTTATTGGAAAGGATTTTATGTTTTTTGGAGTGACTGCTATGAAATCTCAGTTCTGCCTTCTCCGGGACTAAAATTTAGTTTAAAATATATCTTCCAATTGCCAGTTGAATGTCTGAAGAGCGCGCACGGGAATTTGCAATAAATCCTTGTATCCGATAAATTCTTATATGCAACAAATTCCTATATCATTATGATAATTCCTTATCATTTAAATAGGATTTTTAAATCTTGGAATAATTTGGATGCTTATCGTATCTTTAGTAGTATGCATCCTTTATTAGGATTTTTAAATCTGTATCCTTTGAATTCTTATCATGTATAAAGAGTACTCACTGGGATATGCAATAAATTCTTATATCTAATATATCCGTATATGCAACAAATCCCTATATCCTTACGATAAATCCTTATCGTTTGTTGCTTATAGGCATTGTGTCAGATTACTTTGCTAATCACTAAATTCATTCGCAGACAAGGAGCGTGGCAAAATCTATGACAGATAATTCATTTGAGGATCTAAGATTGCTTACAAGCTACTCTGCCTTGTCTTTGCTAAGTCTTCTTATAACCGCTTGTTTTCCTATGTTTCTTGACAGCAGAGTTAATTTAAACAGAAAATGTGAAGACAGCAAATTTCGAAGAAACACCATAGAATTAACGGGAATAGACAGGAACCTAACCGAACAACCCGGTTAGTTTGACAGTCTTTTTCCTGGGGGTCAGACAGATATTTATTATATTGCAGGTGGGAAAATTTTACTTTAAATTCATATTAATGATGTTTAATTTCGTCAAAGCTTAACAATCACGTGAAAAATGACACTGCAAGTCAAAAATAATTAAGATCATAGTCTTTTGTCTCATAGTCTCATAATCTAGAAAGTTTTGCTTGAGCTGTCTGACAGGTTACATGAACGTCTCGCACGAGTTGGACTGCATTTCGAACATTTCCTTAAAATTATCATAAAATGTGCTTCATTACAACATAAAGTTTTCTATAAGAAAACTGTGTAATTCTGATGCTGTAATAAAACAACTCATGCAGATTACTAATGAGGAAGCCCAACAACTTCTGAATACAGGTAGTTCGACTTAGGTTCGATCCAAAGCAAAATAGCTGGTCTTCAGCATTTCCTCCATGTGTAACATCAATGCGAACCAGTTTTCTTTAGAAAGAGCCTAGTGAAGCCATTCTTCTCCTTAGGCTGAGAGCCCTGAAGCGCTTCCATGTAATCTAACTTAACCTTCCCCCCTGGCTCGTGAAAATCGTTCGTTACTTTTGCCTGCCCTTGAACAGCTATCAAAACATTTCTTTTTATTAAAGTTCGCAATATTAAATATATGCTCATAGCATATTCTTACTCTCTATTGTAATATATATTTATTAGTTTGATTTTTATTAGTTTCTTTAAAATTTTCGCTGGATGATATATAACAGTCACTAGGAATGCATTTGAAATCTGACGCGTAACTATATGTAACTTAAAATTGAATCGGTTAAAAAAACAACTAGTTCCTTCACGATTCGAAAATAAAGAATAAAGAGATAAATAAAAAGTCTGAAAGAGTTCAGATTTTAACAGTCGTCCAGAAGGGCTGTTTTAAAGTTTAGTATGGTTTATCAATCGAGATTATCAATAGAGATCCCCCAGGTGGAATAGCGAAACACTTTATAGGATATTTGATTAATGCACTTTTCGACTAAAATAGAAACATCATGCATCTTTTGTATGTTTTAAAATTGAAAATATATATCAATATTTATATATAACTCCATTCTATTAAAATAATGATGACGAAATGAAACGAATGTAATGCTGATTGCAAATATCTCAGCCTCACGAACAACAGAAAGACGTCCGAATTAATACATTACTGAATTTCCATAGAGTTCGAAACTGGAGCCAATAATGATAGTTTACTTTCATTTGATTCTCTTTATACACCAAGCTGCAAGATTAAAATAAATACTTAACTCTGCCGGAATTGCTCTCTCCTATTTAGGTACTAGCTATACGAAGTTAGTTTTCATGTCAACTCGATGAAGAGTATTTACTCCTGTGAGCAACATTAGACTGCAGTTCAAACAATAATGCAACATACAATCAAATATTATACATAACAGTGCAACATATAATGAAATAATTCTGCTTAGTTACAACTTAGAATATCCCTACACTATCCTTAATCTATTATAACACATGATGATTCTAATATGTGCTAGCCTGTGACACGATAAACTATAACGCTTTTCACTATATGCAAAATATATGTCAAAATTCAATTATATATAATTCACATTACAAGGTGTTATTGTATATGGAAAATTTCAGGTTACTTTATCACAAATGGGAAGCTCACTCTAGGCTGTAATATATCAATTAACACAATAATATTCAAAATATAGCTTATGTATAATACCTACATGCTACAGGGCTCATCAGCGACAGAGACGTCAAGGCGCAGAATACTGATAGTTCGACTAGGGATCTCGGTTAACGGGCTAATTGCATGGTTGGTTTCCGTAGTTTTCTCCATGTGTAATATGGGTAAGAGCAAGTTTCCCTTAAAAAGTCCTCCACGAAGACATCCCTTCGTATAGAAAAATAGCCCTCGTTTACAGAGTTGTCATATAGAAACTTTGCCAACATCTGCACTTCTAGCGTCCGTTCCGGTTAATCGGTCGAGATTAGATTGCAAGTAAAGTTATTCGGAGGTATCCGCTCGAGATTCTGTGAATGGCAACACACGGGCGCTCACGGTTATGGTTATAGTTACAGAAACTCGAAAAGGTCGGATGGCAACGCCAACTTTTTCCGGTCGCAAAATGTTCAGCGCTTACGAAAACCCTAAACAGCAATGGAACTGTACCGATATGTCCAAAAACGGAAGTGTTATGCATACACAAAAAAGAGTTCTGAAAACCGGCCAACAAAACACCATCTGGGTGCACGCAGTAAATTTGCATATGACAAACACCGATCACTGATGGCAATGCATATCGAACAAAAGAACCTTTATTTAGATCAAACATTTTCCACATGGGTGCAATAACAGACAAGTATGCATTGCATGCAGGAGACGATGGACAGTACCGCTGGACGCAACATGGCATGAGGGATGTTTGCAATCTCATGCCGTATAGAATCCTTTAAATCCGAGAAAGTTTGTGCATTGCACAGCTAAACTCTGGATTTCCGATATCCCGAAAACCATAATTCCATAGGTGTCAGATCGAGGGATCGCGGAGCCACGGAAAAAGATAATGGCGTGAGATGTTACGATCGCCAAAATGCTGTTCCAGGATCATTTTAACAGACCTCGCCTCGCTATACGTGGAGGTGCACCATCTTGCATCCAAACGATGTCACTGAGTGCATTCCGCCTATGCAATTCTGGTACTACATAATTTTGCAGGAAGATGTGACGATTCTCATCGTTGATAAAACGTCCGTTTTACATTAAAGGAATTTCTGTTTTCAAGAGAACTAATCTTCAGGTAAATTAACTACGGAAGTGTGTTATGGGCATTTTTGTCTGGTTTCCGTGCGAACAATCACCCAGTGTCCGCTAAGTGACCTGATGGTAATTTTCCACAGCAGAAACTCGGAAGGAGCCCCCTGTGCGATTTCCTTTCGCATTTAACGTAAAAATAAGAAAGAGCTTTTTAGGGAGAGATTTTGTTTAGAGATTTTTGTTTAGATGTAGCTGTAAAGAAGTCGCGCCAAGCGACTGTTCAGAGCAGCTTCCAACTGTAGCTTTTGTATGTATAGCTGTAAAGAATTATTGTTTTATTTTATTTACTCAAGAAATCTTTATTAAGTTTTAAAATAAATACTTAAAAGACCGCTGGTCTGATTATTCATCCATCTCAGATGCTCTTACGTTACAAAGGCTGTATACCGAAAGCCTGTTATACAGCATATCACACGGCCCGTCGTGTCGCTTCCTCAAAGAAGAGAACGGGTCAAGAACAAGTGTGGCTGTAATGCCGCGCAACATAGGTCACTTTCGTATCAAATAATGGTACTGGTACCACAGCGTGAAGATTTGTCTCTGCCCAGTGCACACAATTCTTGGTATTAATGTTGCCATTTAAGTTGAAATGCGCCTTCGTCCATAGTATGCGAAGTGGCCAGTCGTTATCAGCATCATATCGTATTAGAAATTCATTTGCGAAGTTCAGTCGTAGTTGTTAACCCTCCGGCTGCAACATCTGGTACCGGTAGGGAAACATGTGGAGAACCGAGCCCAGTAGCTTGAGGACCGTTGTTTTCGGAATATCCAACACACGCGCTGTGCCTCTTTGGGTTTCCCTGTGTCCTGCAGTCACTGGGTGATGCACTTCCGTAACAACGTCCTCAGAAACTGTTACGCACATAACACGTACTCGCATAATACATACAAATACAAAACACATACGCAAGGCTTCCGCAAAGTTCATCCCATTTTTATAATACAGTTTTACCAGTTCATCACGAACTTTCCCAGGAAGAGTCATTTCATCGCCATGTGCGAGTTCAATAATGACGCATAACTGCCAGGCATTTTATCGGTTTCCTACGCTAAATATCTGGCGATCGGCGTTCTGTAATCGGTATCTTATCTCTGTCATGTGCAAATTCTCTGCGTGCGCCCAGATCGTGTTTTGCTGGCCCGGTTTTCAGAAATCTTTTTTGTGTATGCATAACACGCCCATTTTTGGACGTATCGGTGCAGTTCCAACGCTATTTAGGGTTTTTGCATGCGCTAAACATTTTGCGACCGGAAAAAGTTGGCGTTGCCATCCGATATGTTCGATGTTCTGTAACTACAACCGTAAACGTGAGCGCCCCTGTGATGCCATTCACAGAATCTTTACACACTCGGAATAACGATATTTGCAATCTTATCTCGATCGGTTAACCGGAACGGACGCTGGAAGTTCAGATGTTGGCAAAGTTTCTTTATGACTACCCTGTACTTTGCCTATGTCAATTAACCTAACCTAACCTATATGTAATAGTTCTTAAGAATTATCACACTGTTTTACATCATTCTCGTATGTTTCGACAAATCACAACTGGAAGATACACGCTCAGTTTTGCAAGATATATGTATTCGGTGGAAATGGCATTTAAGAGATGCATACGTGGATCCACAACGCACGCATATTTTTAAAAATTCAGTTCTGTGCAGTGCATAGCAACGCATGATTATCACTCTACCATATTATTACACATGTAAGATAATACATACTATTATGTATGTACAGGTTCTTATTAACTGAATGCGCACATAGCAAATAAATAAATAAATAATTAATAACATTCATTTTCCCAAAAGAAATATTTTACCGTTCTGGAACTTTCTACAAACGTTCTCATACAGCTCTTTTCAGTGTGACAGAGCAGAATCAGTAGTTATTACTTCAAACTATTAAGAACGTTAAACAAAAAGTAATGCAAAGTACATATCTAAAGAGCGAAACTCACTCGGAGATTTCTAAATACTCCGAACTGAAATCTAAACTAAAAACTGAGAAACGATGCGCTCTCTGTTTCATATAACTTTCCTAAGGACAACGCAACATTTCCAGCACGCTTGATTTCTCGAAATTGCTGGAAGCATATACAGTTACAATTACATGTAGGGATCAAACTAATTACAGTTATATAGAGCAAAGGACGTCTATGTAAAAAACTAGATTCCATAGACGTAATGTAAACCAGTTTGCTATTACGCCGCTGGAAAATGGAGGGAAAATTCGCCAAGGGATTTGGCGACGGAACCTGCCGGCGAGAATTTCCCCCTCCGCCATGTGTACAGGAAATTGAGGAACACGTGAAAGAAGAAACGATCTCTATCAAAACGTTTCTTCTTTGACTTTTCGCGATAATTTAAACTCAGAGTTTCCTATTTTTTTTTTGCTCAAAATAACTAATCCATCAATTAGTTTACTTGCGCGAAAAAAATATTTTCTTTTCCTTTAAAGTTTAGAGAAATTTATAACAATATTCGTTTTATGAACTCTTGATAAACGTGACCTTCGAACTTCGACGCCGGCTCCGAGCTTTGTTTCCCTCTACGTTGGGAAGGAGCCACTCTGCTGCTGAGAAGCTTTCCTTAATATTACATACTCTTTGATATAGAGATCGGACGAACTACATCCCACAAACATCACACACCACTCTGGCTATGTATGCCGACGACACGGCAATTCTTTCAAAAAATGCATCTCATGGCTCAGTCATACAATCACTTCAAAGCCACATCCACGCACTTGAGTCCTGGCTCACTGCCTGGAAGATAAAGATTAATGTAGAAAAATCTGATGCTGTGTTATTCACAAAAAAGAAAAAATACGATGATGATCTACATGTGCGTATGCATAATATTCCTATCCCGTGGACTAAGCAAGTCCGTTACCTTGGTGATGTTTTAGATTGCTCGCTCACTTGGTCCCCACACATTGCACAGCTCTTAGACAAATTCCGAGTACGTAAACGTACACCATTCCCTTTAATTGCTCGGAATAGCGTTCTCTCTGTTGACAACGAAATACTCATTTATACAACCCTTTCGCGTTTCATTCTTTCATATGCCTGTCCTGTCTGGGATTATGCCTGTTATACCAATATTCAAAATTGCAGGTCATGCAAAATGTTGTTATTAGATAAGTGGTGAACTGCCGCTGGTTCATACGTAACACGGCGATTCTCCGCTAACTGAATATTCCGTAAATTCAATTGTATATAGCCAAAATGGCTGAAAAATTCTTTGTAAAAATTCTTGACGTGCGTAACAGCACAATTCCTATACTAAATTATGCTTATGAAAGCAATAACAATAGAAAAAGTCCTCTTGCGATGCTGCGTCACCTCACCTAATATATGACATGAAATATGATTACCTATTCTTGCCAATACTTACTTATCTAAGTGATCTCATTATTAATTAATATACTATCTCATGTCCCTACTTTTTTGTTGTTTTATTGTAGCTCTTTCTTAACTGTGTTTCTTTTATTCTAATCTATTAATTCTACTATTTATATTGATTGTTTAATTGAAACATGTTCTGGCATATTGGCATTTCTGACTTTTTGTTATTTATTGCTACTGCATTGTACACACTACCACGACTTAGCTTGCGCACTTATCCTCGACTTCTAAGATTACACAGCATCAGGTTGATCTCTTCGGACTCTTTTATGTGTTCTACTGTTATGAAGTTTCGGCCAACTTCATATTGATATTGTAGGACTCTACTTATTATGCAAACTACTCAATTTGTTCGAAAGTATAAAGATTCGAAAATCGACTACAAAGTTACCTCGGGATTGCGATAAAGCGCAGGAGCTCATAATAGCGAACACCTTGAGTTTGCCTGACAGACTAAAGGATCGCCAAATAATCGTCGAATTTGGCGAAGAAATTAATCGGAAAAGCTATTACCAGCCTTGCTCTATATCGCCAGTTTGGCGAGGTAAATGGCTATCCCATAAACATTGACATAAATTGACTGGATCTTGTAAAACTATTTTTCCGGCGGAGCTTCATATTTTGAGACATTACATGTTACGTTTACAAGAAATACTGTAATTCCACATATAATTTCATTAAAATTATTTACACACATACAAAATTCGTAAAAATACCATTACATGGTGCATTCACTGAACACTGCAAATGCTTACGCATGTTATGTACCGGCTTCAAGGATTTCTTGCAATGCAATATACATCAGTGCATAATATGCTGCAATTTACGTAGCAATATGTTTTCATACACTGACAGGTGAGCGCGTTACATTCAAAAAAAAAGTCTGCTGAAATCAACAGTAGGGTTCGTATTTCTGAAATAATTTTCGCCGCTTATAAGGCAGCGAAAATTTGACTCTGAGCTACAAGTAAGTGCGTTACATTAAAAAAAAAATGCTCAAATCTACAATATAGTACATATTTCTAATATAATTTTCGCAGCCTATATGGCAGCGAATATGTTTTGTGCTTTTAAAAACATTTCAAATGTTTTAAAATGCTTCTAAAAACTTTACCCGCAAAATAGCCGACTTAAAGAACCAGAAACAGAAGTGTAGGTTAATTTGAAAATATAGTTATTTTAATCTGTTTGCTTACTGTTTGTTTATTTGAATACAACAAAGCATGCGAGGTTACCGGTATAAAGGAGAGGAATACCTTTACAGACGAATTTCTAAAGCAAACTGCTGATATTTAGGCTACATACGAAAATGTTATGGAAACAATTTTTGAAGGTAGAGCGCATGCTAGAATTCGAAGCTAAATCGAACTACCAGTCTTTCAGTGATCTGAACTGCTTGACTTTTTGTGGATTCTTATTTTAGTTTACCACACTTTTTTATGCTAATTATTTTCTGTACCTTCTATTTCTCTTATCATCTTTCTCCGGAATGCAAATTACTAGTACGTATTTGAATAGTAAGCGAATTTTCAGTTAAGGTAGAGAGGGCTGTGGTAACTAATCTGAGATGATAAGCCGTCCCCCTAGCCGGTTTGCAGATTTCTTGAGGGAACTCTGCATCTGTTAATGCCCAATGTTGGAGTCATCATTTTCGAATCCGTATTAACAAAAGAAAATTATGTTATCCTGCCTTGGATAGTTGACGTCTTAAACATCTACAAGTAACCGTGGGTAATATTTGTTAATAAGGTAGTTTTAATGAACATTTTAGTTATATTTTAACTGTCATCTATTCTCTGGTTCTGAAGTTCAGCCCCGTGTTTAATTTGCGAAGATGATAATTTCTCGGAACAATAAGTGTAGTTAAGCAAATGCAAATTAGATGGTTAAAAATAATTTGATCATAGAAAAGGAAATAACTAATAACAAACAACTATTTTGTTAACTTCTCGATTGCCGTGTATACCTTTTAGATTTTTCAACAATTTTCATGTCACATTTTATTTGAGACTAGTGAAAGTTTCAAGACTAATTCAGTTTCCTTTGTGAAATTAAGACCTTCCTTAAAACCAGTGAAGCTAGACTAGTTTCCTGTAATACTCGCTTGACATAAGTAATTCTTAGTAAGTAACAGTTCATATCCTTCAGAATCGAAATTTTATTCCCCTCAAGCTCAGCTTCGTTTCTAACATATTTGTTATCTTTAATTTTTAAGATATCTCACTTAAAGGAAAGGGAAAATACAGCTGTGCTTTATCTGCTAACTGCATCGAATTTCGCAAAGTATTTGAAATTCCGAACCAATAAAACGCATAAAGCTTACAACTCTAATTTCACATTCATCTGCATTTTAGATTTGTCTCCTGTTAATTCCTCTTCCTTTCACACGGCGCTGAAGTCCATTAAATTGAGTTCAAATTACCTCAAACATTAAAGTAAACGCAAAGTAGAATTGCTCATGTGAATAAATTTTCTAAACTTAACAGTGGGAAGCGCGTTTGAATTTATTTTGGGATTCAATAAGAGAGAGGTGGAGAGAAAAATCGAGCAAAATGAGAGTTAATAGAAATAGTTATAGATTAACGGAAGCCGTGCTTAGTAAATAGAAAAGATTTATTTCTTAGAGAATTTTTAAAGTTAAATTCTTTAGAGTGAGTTGATTAGAATATAAGTGCTTAATTTTGGAGTTTAAGCCATAGTTTCTATTCTAGTCACTAAACTGAAAATAAATTAAGCTGCAAGAAAAATTTCATTGCAGAAAAAGATTTTAGTGCGGAAAAACCTCATTAAGGAAAGAAGTTTGTAAATATAGCTAAGGAAAGCAAACGAAATTTGAACCAACACATAAAATATGCAAAAGTAACTGCAATATTTCGTTCGCTGGATTAGATAAAGCGATTACTACATCTTAATGAATCTTAAACCAGGACACTTTATGAAAAATTAATTTCAGTGCCAAGAAAGCCTAAGGTTTTTAAGTTTATGCGCGAACAGAGAATTAATACCGTGAAATAAAAACAAATTTAAAAGTATAAAATTCGATCCACAAAAGTACTCAAAATACAAGCAAGGGATTAGATTGCTTTCTTCAAAAACTTTATGTTGAAGAAGTAGATCGTGAAAAGACGCACTTAAAATTACTCATTAAGATTTGAAAAATAGTTGAATTTACCTAAAACAGCTCCATTTCAGTAAAAACATTATAAATGTTTGCTACTGTTTCCTCCGTTCGTCTGTAAATTCATAACTTCTTCAATATTTACAAGCCATCATTTAAAAATTCCTAAACTTTTTTCTATCTAGAACACAATCTCAGACATAACTACATGCTCAGGAGTGTCCACTCCCAGATATCTGATAACTTAAGTTTAACAGAACTGGGTAAAACAACGCTTTACAATCAGTTTTCGAAATAGCTATTATAAAGTTGCAGGAAGTTATTATTTATCACGTTCCTCAAAGACGTATGTCCAGCATTTCCTGAATGGTGAAGACTGACGAAATTTTGTATGGCTTAGTGCTCGAATTTCTACGGCTACACGGGTGTTGACGTGGATTTCTGAATGTGTAACATGAATATATACCGTGTCTTTCAAAGATCATTCATGAAAGTATTCTTCCTCTTAACCAGATATCTCTAACGTGCTTTGCTGTAACTTGGTGAACCTGGGATTGAGGCGTTGGATTGATATTATATATAAGATCGACATCGTCTCTATTAGTACAGAGTTACCACGGCAGCTTAAGCACGGTTTCGGTTTTATGCCAGTATTGATCTCGTGCAGGGCGAACGCTCCAGAAGAATGCCTCGTCATAAATGTGCCTATATCCTTAAGCAGGTCGACTGTTGTTCGAAGAATGAAACATTCATATAGCTAACCCAACCTAAAGATGGCGTACCCTTTGAAGATCGGTTTTTGAACTTCTAAAAGTGACCTTCATGAGGATGAGGGCACTTTTATGTCAGGGTATCTATCCTTGTGCGAGTCTAATATTCGTTTGCATTATCAATAATTAAATAAGCAAATGATGAAATAAATCTTGGGCACTCTTTGAGAAACTGTGACTTTGTAAAAACGCTGAATGGACATAACGTGCCCGTATCTTTGTTCTAGTAAAGTAATTTCTTTGGATAAAAGTGCGAAAGATTTATTTCATCCCTTGATTAATTAATCATTTTGTAGGGTCCACTTGTCTAACTTCTGTGTGAAAACTGGAAGTGTAGTAACTGCTCAGAAGAAGGCTTAAAATGACCCTTTATCACACTCTTTAGAAATTTATAATGCGTCAACTTAATGCTAGCAAACTACGCCTCTGCTTGGGAAGTAACTGAATCAGTAAGAACTGAACTAAAAATCTGAAGATATTCACAAGTACGCTACCTGAATTATGTTACAGGGCTCAGATTATCCTGTTTCCTAAAAGAGCTTTGAAAATCTAGTGGCAGCAAAGTAATAGCTGTTACGCCGCGTTCAACCAGCAATCAATGCTAAGCAGAAGCTGACGCTACAACAAGCACAGAGTTCGCCCACACTCTCTAACTTTCTCTTCTAGAACTTGGTATTTAAACTTTTTCTCCTCAAAGTACTAGAATTTGCATTACTTCACGCGCGCTACCAAATTTAAATATTCTGGCATTGACAATTAGGGTAATAGGAAAGAACGTAAATTTAACTGGTTATTAAAATTAAATATAAATCCCTACAATTCAATAATGCAGGCATAAACTGGACTTATGGAAGTATAACTGGAATGCCTTATCAAGGTTTTTTTTTTTTTTAAGTTAGAATTGATCTTCATAAAGGTTTGTTGTCTCTATATCTGGGAACATTCATAAATGTTTCAGTCTTTTCGAATAGCAGCCGACTTACTAGGATGCGAGTAGCGAGCACATTTAAAATGGGACAGCTTTATGAAAGCCTTCTTACGCAAGTGCCCTAAAAATTTAATTAATTAATCAAATTCTTACACTCTTAATTACCCACTTTTACTAATTCTAAGCTTTATCTATACTATGCCAATAATTATTGCATCAATTCGATATGCAGTGTTGGTCTTATGCCTGTATCGGTCTTACATCACGTATCGGTCAATATTATGCCGACTTTGACCCTACATAGCGTCAACCGTATTCCTGTAACGACTCTATGTAGGGAACGATTTTGTCAGTTAAATGCTGTTGTTGATAATGCACACTGTCCAACCTATACCTTTGACAACTTTATGTAGGGAACGATTTTGTCAGTTAAATGCTGTTGTTGATAATGCACACTGTTCAGCCTATACCTTTGACAACTTTATGTAGGGAACGATTTTGTCAGTTAAATGCTGTTGTTGATAATGCACACTGTCCAGTCTATACCTTTGACAACTTTATGTAGGGAACGATTTTGTCGGTTAAATGCTGGTGTCGATATTGCACGCTGTCCAGCCTATACGTTTGACGACTATATACAGGTGACTAATGTTTATTAATATCTTACTAAATTTCTTATTGAACTATCTTTCTGTTCCAATCGTATCCCGGTAAGTAGTGCAATGGTAAGCTAGTATTGATTCTACGCCGTGCCCTTACTATGCAGTATTCACAACAACACTGGTGTGCTCGTATTGATTCTGTGCCGATGTCGATTCTATGCCGTATCGACGTTGTGCAGTAGTGATCTTGTGTCTGTGTTGAATCTATGCATGTTGACATTTATAGCGTTGATCTTATGACGTCGATGTCGATTTTATGCTGTGTCGACCGTGTTTTATGCTTTGTTGATCAAGTGCAAATGCTGATTCTCTAAACGAGCACAATAAATATACGCTCAAAAATTACCTTCAATTCGATAATGAAGAAAAAGCATTCGATTGCTGCATATTTTAGTCAGAAATGAGTAATTCTCAATGAAATTTTCCAAAACTAGGCTAGCAAACTGGAAATTTTAAAAAAAGTTCTTTTTAAGACATTAAATAGTCAGAATTCTATTTCTGGAGAATAAGAGGCAAGTAAATATTATTAAAAATATATTAAATTAATTACTTAAAGCAAAATTAATATTTTTAGTTCATTTAATTTAATTAAAAAATGTTGTTTTAGCTAATTCTGCAGCGAATACCTTTTTAATTATGGATTACTCGTTTCTTTAATTAAATCAGCATCGCATCACTTCGAGAAAAGATGTCTTTTATAGCACCATAAATACAATACTTATTAAATTACCCTCAGATTTCCCTGCTCTTGGCCCATGGTTTCTGCTCCAAGCAGAATTTACAGTCATGTTTTTGTTCGCAACAATTCATGCAATTGCACTTTCACCTGTTATACAGTCCAACAATTAAGAGGACCTCCTGCCAAAAGCAAGAAAAAAAAACAGGTAGAAACACAACTGCAATAAATTCCAGTGTATTCCCACTTGCATTATTCCTAAGAAGAAAAGAATGAAAAAGAAAGGAAAAAAAGAAAACGAACATCTAAAAGGCTGAAAGCTTCAATAGCAAGTAATTAATAAAAGCGAGAAATATCCTGGGGAAAACTTACAAAAGACTCTTTGTGTCTTCCACTTGCCCACTCGCAGACGAGTTGCTAGGTACAATCTATACTGCATTACCTCTGGATTGGCTGTCCGCAGAGATATCCCCGCGGATTCCAATCAAGTAAAATGGGAAGATGGTTCACTACTGAAAGGGAAATTGTTCGAACTCGGGCACCCGAGACTGGTCCCTGAAGGCGAAAAAAGGATATGTATTAGAAGAACAGATGTGGCTAGTAAAAAATGACAGCCAAATGGGCTCGGTGAAATGA
The DNA here is from genome assembly GCA_000611955.2 of Stegodyphus mimosarum. Taxonomy (NCBI): domain Eukaryota; kingdom Metazoa; phylum Arthropoda; class Arachnida; order Araneae; family Eresidae; genus Stegodyphus; species Stegodyphus mimosarum. The sequence continues at coordinate 749,495 of KK118094.1, read as the reverse complement.
AAGGTGCACTCCTGTGGTTTCGGAAAATCCTTTCTTCAGAGATGATTTGTATTATAGAAAAGTATTATTGTTGTAGTAAATTAATTCAAAGGAAAAAGTAATGAATGATGAGTGATTTTTTCCCCGAAGCTCCTTGCAATATTTAGAATTGTGAAATGAAATATGTTTTGCTTTAAACATTTATATAACAACGTTTCCAATTGTTTGTCCAGGATATTTATCTCATTTCAAAGGTACAGTTGTTCTCATTATCAGTCGCTAAGTCTCAGAAGTCTATAAACGCACATGTTATGTATGTGATGTGCATCTATAAAATTACTCTGTTCAGGTAACTCCGCTGTATTTTGTACACGGTGGTCATAAAAAAAAATCTTCCCCGATATCACTCAATCAGTGGAAACGAAATTTCAGCTACTGTTATTTCAAGGTAGGCGTTCGAGATTGAGATGTTTTAAAACAACAGCCCTCTCGCGGTTACGGTTACGATTACAGTGAAAATATTTCGAAATTTTCGAATGGCAATACCCACTTTATTCCTGCGCAAATTGATCAGAGCATTGGAACACTATAAGTGCCTTTAGAACGATATACGTAAGACGAAAACTGCTAGCTTTAAACATTTGCAACGAAGAACATTGCACGATTTCTTAGGTTACAATTTGAAAGATTCGAATGATTTAAAAAAAAAAATGTTAAGATGCTGACCTTGAAAAGTAGAAGTTTTTGAAAATTCGTAGGATCTAATGATTCAAAAATCTCATCTTTAGACAAAGTGTAATGTAACTGACGATCCAGTTCATATCTAAAGAGTTAATTCAACTATTTAGAGCTAGGTTGGATCTCAATATATTTTTGTCCTTGTGTTAGTGACAGAAAAAATTAATTTCTTTTGTGCAGAATCCTGAAAAAGGTAACAGCTTAGTTTAAAACGATTTCCCCTCTCGTAAACTAAAAGTTTCTTTTAGAAAGGTCCTTCACGAAAGCATCCCTCCTCTTAAGAAGTTATCCCCTGTTAGTTTTGTCATAGCCAAACAAACAAATCTTTCTGTAATAGTAGTTTCTCTGTAGCACGTGCTGTCCTATTGCACTTATTTTATGTTTTCTTGGAGCATTTTAGTTGAAAATGGAGAAAAATACAGGTTTCTTTTTCAAATGATTCTTCAATTTAAGAAATTTGTTTTTCGGTACTCGCGAAAACCATTGCAATTCCTTGTTTCGATTTCAATTTACTTCTGCTAAAACAGGTCAACAACCGTGAACGGGATAAGGTGAGATGCTTGAATTTTTGTCTGAAGAAAGAATGTTCAGCTACGCTGCACAAATTGTTTCAAATCTGTATATCGCAGTAACAAATTTCTTGAACATAGATCGAAGAAATAGAAGTCCTTAATTATATTTATATGTATCCATATTAAGTACATACAAAAAGAGAAATCCTCATTAATTTGTTTCTGATATTTCTTTTCACGAAAATCAATTAAATGATTTAAAAAATGATGTAAGTCCGGAACTGCGGTTCTTAGAAAATCTTGTTGTATCTCTCAAAGTTTCTTAAATGCTAAACACGTGGCTCGTACAGTGATGAAGTTTGGCCACCTCTGTATATAATGCTGCTATTGCATATTCAAGTTATACAATTCTGTTGCATTTATATTTCCACTGCAATATATTTGATTGTGCATGAAAGGATAAATAAGAATAAATTGTGTGAATGATCACGTTTTTACCTTGTACTGAGTTTAATCTAAGTGAAAAGCGGGCAAGTAATAAGTGGTTGATACTTAACAAAACCACCGTAATGTTACATAAGATAAAAAAGTGTTGTTAAAAGTGATGTTTCTTCATCTAATAGTACTCTTGTAAAATGATAAAAAGAAAATATTAATTGGTAAAATCTTGAAGAAAGAAAATTAAAGATTAATAGTAAATAATTCATAACTTTTTATGGAAGAGAAAGTATACTAAATTTTAGAGTCTGCAAATGACGCCTATTGTATTGTCTATAGCAAAAATTGCTGAAACAAAGCGCTAGTTACGCAGCCGAAGAATTATGCTAATATTTAGAGTCGAATACGTAAGCGTACACTTGCATGTCTTAGAAGCTGTGCTTTTGGAGGGAATATAAACATAAGAGGAATTTTTGGCGATTTGTGCGTTCGTACTCCTTCACGATATTCACCGTGTTCCTCGCAAGAGTTGGGTTACTTTAAGAAGGTATCAAGTAATGAGGTACTTTAATAAAATATCAAGTCTCAGGTAATGAGTACCCAAGAACACATGAATGACAGAATGAGATAGATAACTGTTGATAGATTGGAGGCAGGCCAGTTATAAGCAGAAGGGGCTATATAGTTCACTGTAACGTCAGTCAATTTGTGGAAATGGTTTCAAGACACTGGATCCATATCGAAAGGATCTGGGCAAGATCGATCAAGATCCACAACTATGAATGAGGATCATTATTTGGCACTTTCAGCGCGGTGACACAGGACTACTACAGCTTCGCAGCTCTCACGTGCGCTGCATGTTGTCACTGGAACCAAAATTTTACGGTCTAAAGTTGCTTGAAGGTTTCATGAGACAGGACTGTATGTCAGAAGACCCGCCTTTCCCGTCCCGCTTACTGCAGCACAAATGAGAGCGCATTTAGCATGATGTAGACAACATGCTAAATGCGCTCTCCAGACAGATTTCAGTGGGTTATCGTGCTTTTTATAGATGAGTCGAGATTCAGCCTGGACATTGATTCTCGGCGTCCTATATCTGGAGAGAGCGTAGAACCCTGTACCATCACTCCCTTATCAAGGAAAAGGATCATTAGTGTGGTGGAAGAAGTGTAATAGTTTGGGCAGCCACTATGTTGGATGGCCTTACACCCATGCATGTCTTTGACAAAGGCTTTATGAGTGCTGTGAAGTATCGAGAAGAGATCTTAGAGCTTTATATTAGATTTTTTAGGACTACATAGGACTCAGTTGGTCGACGATTACCTGGAAAGTGAGGACATTCGCCGAGCGGATTGGCCAGCTAGATCTCCTGACATTAAAGCTCTAGAGAATATCTGTAGCGTTACTAGAAGGGAAAATTTATCTCGTCATTCCCTTCGAGAACCGTCCTGGAATTGAAAACTGCCCTGCTGCAAGAGTCGGATTCGACTGCCACAGAGACTTCTCAGCTGCCCTATGCCAGAATTCCGTCAGGCTACGCAACCTGTTTGGCTTTGAGAAAGCGGACTATACCCCATATTAAATTCAGTTTCAGCTCAATATCACAAAGTGGATTAGGACATCTCTGCACTACGAGATTTACTGATAATCATGCATAAAATGACTTTTGGATAGTACATCCATTTTGCTGATATAAATTTATATTCATACCAAAGCTCACTAAAATCAGTCTATTAATTTTTCACAAATTTGACATAATATGCAAATTCTCCGAATTTTGTATACGAATGTGTGTTTTAAACACGCTTTCTTCGCAATTACGCTATCTGAAATTAATAGTAAATTATCCAAAATTTCTAAAAGCAGTATATTATTAAAATTTCCGATACAGTGTTAGGTGTGGCCATTAATATTTTTCAGCCTTTTCCCAGTTTATCAAGATGATCCTCATAACTTTTTTCGACTTCTTATTATTAACTTTTCGAATTTTAAATTTATTTATTAAACATCCCTGTTAAGTGTTGTGATATATCTTTTAAACTCGCTATAATATTTCTTTAAAAACATACATGATGGCAACCAGCTTTTATCCTAAAAAGTGATACGGATAAAAAAAGGGAGGATCGAGACTAATAGCCACATTAGGTGCTAATAATTAGTTGTAAAAATAATACAAAATCCTCTGTAAGACAACCATCAGTGATTCAATATATATATCATGCTGAGATTAGGCGTGTCGACGGACAGTGACGGTGATTATAACTTTATTTCCGACGCCTGAAGAATTGAAGCCTGCTGTAGAATGCAGAAGGAGAAATTTGGTATATTCGTTTATTAATGCTGTTGTGTTTATAAAATTAAAAAATAATTGTAAAAATAAATAATGAATAAATAAGTAATAAATAATTTCATTTACAATTTTCTAAAATATTTTATGTATATATCATTTAAAATACCAGAAAGAGCTTTTTTGTGCGAAACAGAAACAAAGTTAAAAAAGTTTTATGCTGTAATTTTTTTAATGATTAAAAAAGGTTCGTTTTTATTAAAGTATTAATTTACTGAAGTCAGTCCCTTGAAGTAGACAATCAGCAACATATTCGGTAAATCATAGCCTTTCTAAGTTTGACTTTTGATTTACGATTTTTAAAGATTTAAATTTAAAACTTGCTAATGTAACATAATGTATCTGCGAATAAAAAAAATCGCCTAAGTATTTACGTTTCGATTGAAAACGCTAAACATTTACGATTAAGAAAAATAAGACATGGGTTAGGACCTTAAACTGTCAACTGCGAAATCAATGCTATCGACTGAAATAACATCAAAAACAAAAGTATGCTATTTTGGCGTCATTTCAAAATTGATTTCAACGTTGATCGTACTATAGGCAGGAAATGAAAAAATGAATTTAAATATTATAGAAATATGATTGCTTTGTATTCAGGTAAATAAAATTATTAACTATTTCATTCTGCAGGATAAATACAACAAACTGCTACAATCAAACTGCAAAAGTAGCTGTTTATTTTATGTATTACATATAGTTTGATAGTAAAATTTGACATTTGGATAGTCACCGTATTTCGCGTGTTCCATGATCTCAGTGGGTTTAGAGAAAGGTGGCAAGATCAGTAGACAAAATAGATAAGGCTCTTTCCAATGCTGACGTCGCTTACTGACAGAAATGGAAGAAATAGACACAAAGGAGGTCATTGGTTTTGAACAGAGCAGGAGTTAATGACGTCACAGAGAGCCTTGTACATTAACCTTGCAGTATAATAACATTTAAAAATGTTGCTATTATGATTATGAGTACTGATGCAGGTTCATTTTCTCAGACGTGCTGGTCTTTATCAAAGGTGGTTGCTTATGGCTGAGGTCGCGAAGGAACGGTTCGCTGCAATATTAAGTTCAAACAGCGAACATTTAAAGGATTCATGAAAACAAAATAACAAAAATAAGGAAAATTGCTTCAAATTAGTTTACATCTGCTGTAGTTATAAACACTACTTACATTATTACATTTAGGAGAACTTTTGTTTGTTTACAAATTATAATAAAGAAGCTTAAATAATGAATTGTTAGAATAAAACTCTTAGAAAATTAGTGACAATCGGCTACAACAGAGATCAGGAGAGGAAAACTTTGTAATCCTTTATTTCAATGGTAAAAAAAATCAATATATATATATATACATATATATATATATACTAAAAGTATAAATGTAAAAAAAATGTAAAGGAAAAAAAATCAGAAACAAGAACATTCGAATATTCTGCTTTTTACCATTAAATTTATTTATTATTCAAAGAATATTATTGTAGCTTTTACGAATCAATATAAAAGACTAATTAACTGAAAATGAATAACACAGCTGTTAATATTTTATGAAGCAATCAATAAGATAATCTGCTGAATGACTTTTATGATTTCTATGGGAGCTTGTAAAACTTCAAATGAAAAATACGGTAAAGAAAAATGAAACGCATAAGAAGCATCAATCTTTATTAGCAGCATATCATATTTACTAACAATGTAGGTAGTTTCACTTAATTCAAAACAAAGTTTTGAGAATCAGATTTATAGGAAATCTGATCGGGAATATAGGGATTTAACGGTCGACCATTCTTGCAGCGAATCCTTACCGAAGGTTACTCAGTCCCTACCCCTAACAAACGTAAAGCGAATTATTGCTATTTCTGAAAGTAGCTGTTGAGGCAGAAAAAAGTTTAGAGCTTAGAACATAAATGCACGTTCTTATGCTACAAAATCCACCACAATTCGTGTAGAGGCAACTAAAGGAACAGTAAATTTCAAGTTAAGAAGTAAGATAGTAGTCAAAGATTACACAATTAAATTTTACTCTAAGTTGGCTGAATAACTCTTCCGGCGTATCAGATTCAAGTTTCGGCAGCGATAACGCAAAGCCGAATAATTATAACTTATTAGAGGAACTAAATGTAGCGTACCAGCGCATCTCAGAAACACGCTGTATCTTGCAATCCAAAAAGCTCAGTTTAAAGACTATCTAACCTCATTTACATTCTAGTGAGGAAACGGAAAGGAGAAGTTACAGTAAAGGCTGAGATTATGAATAACTGATTAATTTGAATAATAACCTTATACACTTCCCATCCTGATGATATCACTGTTTTTAGTATATAAATTTAACTAATCAGAAGTGCCCCCATATAACTAAGCAAAGACTGGAGCAAACGTGTCAGTGGACGATACAGTCGAACCCTGCTATAACGAACTTTAAGGGACGGGGAAATTTGGTTCACTACCCTATGTCCTATAGGGGTTCACTACCCTATGTCCTATAGGGTTTCACTACCCTATGAATGCGACGTCAGCATTCTCTATATCCGATTTGATGAGAAAAGCAGATTATCCACAAAAAATAAAAATAACGTTTGTATATTTGTATGGAAACGAATAACAGAAAGTATTGAAGAATTTAAATTCAGCTTTTACTTAAGATATGAATGGTTAATTTAGAAGTCAAATAAGAAAAATTAGCGTTAATGAATTCATTTGCCCTTTGGCAACTGAAGCTGCTGGTTCGGTAAAATCATCGAAACTAGTCCTGTGAAAATTTGCAAATATAACGCTGATTTTTGTTGTTTGACTTTTAAATTAATATTTGTTCAGCGTGTTTTTTTACTTTAATTATATGAATGGTTGCAAAGAAAAGATTCAATAACCTTTATAAAGAATAACCTCTATCTTACAAAACAACTAAAGAACGCAAAACCTCCATTCGGAGAACACAAATTAAATAGCATTTATACTGAAAGGGAAAAAAAAGAAAAAAATGAAAGATAAGGACGAAGCATTTTTATTTCCTAAATGACGGATGAATAATATAGTCATATACTCGTAAATTTCCTCTCTCCCTGAACAGCGAAAATTTCGATTATAATTTCAACCTTGAATATAGCCCTCTCTGATAATTCTTCTAAAGAATCTGAATGAAATCAAAGAAATCACTTACGTTCTTTGGTTTAATGGTCAAATGCATATACAAAGAACGCCATATGGTGTCCTAAGATTTGCTTACTGTGTCCTTTTTCTCGAATGTCACACATGTTACGCATAGCCTTTGTATAGAGCACAAAGAAAAGTGAGGTTGAATGTAAAAGTCCTAGAGGTGTTTCTCTTTACGGATGTAATGCAGAATGTGGATCTTCACATCTTAAACGTATATGACTTTAGAGATTAGTAATTTTTTCGTTAAAATTTGCAGAAATTCAAATTGCGAAATCTAGAAAAGTGTAGTACGCACAAAACTGTAGATAAAATACAGAAATGTACAAAAATCGTTGTATTTGATTTTCATACCTCTGGAAACTCGCTATAACAGTACAAAATAACGTTAACTTTATAGGAAATTAGAACAAAAAGTTTGTTCGTTATACTCAGGCGTAGCCAGTTTTGACTGCATTTGCAAATGCAAAAGAAGAGTGGAATTGTGATTTGAGTTATTCTTTACCAGCTGCCCCCCCAAAGAAAAACTTTGATATCAGTCCTTCATTGAACTTCTTGATTATAGCTGTGATTTTCTTTTACAAATCCATTTATAAAAAAAGAGTCCTTTAGTTTACTCGTACCTAGAGACGTAACGCAAAAAAATCATTCAGATGGATCTGAAAGTGCTCAAAATAGATATTTCCATAGAAATTTGGTGCCCGAATTTTTTTCCCGGTTAGAATACTCCCTTTGTTTCATAAAAGGAAGGGAAAAGGGTCAAAGAATTTAAGGAAACCAATTGTTGAATTTGTATTCTCATAGTTTATATTCATGCATGTCCTTACATTCAGCTTTTCCTAACAAAATGAATAACTTAGCCGTAGCTAATGCATTGAGGAAACATTGTATTAAATCTGGATCACAGTAATTATCATGAAAAAGGAGCCGAGAATCATCCTATTCATATCGAAGTCAAAGGATGTTCTTTATTCATTATTTAATACCAACTTGCCCTTTCTCCTTAACTTTTACTCACATCAAGAGCCTTCATTTAAATTCAGCTTCTGCAATTCCTCTTTTGTATGAGACAAAGAATTAATTTCCTTTCATTTAATTTCGCTCATAGAAACCGTTTAAGTTGCCGTCGGCGTGAATTCAGAGACAAATTCTCTTTTCCTACTTTCTTTATCGCAGCCATCTATCACGGCAATAAATATCCTGTCCACCTAGGGAACAGGTACACAATTCTTTGTCCCATTTTTATTCCTTTTTTATTTCGGAAAAGGAGCGATACATTGTTCTCCCTTGCCTTTCACTCTACAAAGCGTACGGTGTTCAATACTTTTCCAGATAATCGTACGAGATGAGGTGTTTTTAGAGGATTTAAATCTTACATGCGAGCTTTTTCTGTTAGCCGTGATAATAAAAATAGATGACTTTGGGTTTTGTCGGTAATTGGTGTAGTAAAGTTCTTTACCTGCTTTAGTTGGAACAAGTTAAATTTGTTTTCTTAAGGAGCAAAGACTAACTTTTTTCTTATTCATTAGTTCAGGAAAATAGATTGCGCAGAGTTCAAGAGCAAGTATTTTATTTATTAATTTGTTGTTTCTAGATAAGCTAATGGATTTAGCCTGAAGTAATGATGTTGAAATGCTGGTGTAGACGTCTTTGTAAACAAAACGAAATTTTAAAGGCATCTGTAAATCTCTAGATAATTATTTTATAATATCTAACAATGTATTATATGCTTTTTCTCTGAAAAATCAGGAAAAAATTACAACATATATGTATAATTTATGACGTTTTGAATTTAAATGAATGCCACAATTCCCTAATTGATAACTGCACAATGAAACGTTTCCGTTTGTTAGTTTGTGTGTAGGTAATTGATAGAAATCTATTCGATTTTGATCAAATTTTGCGCATTTGACCTTTAGAACAAGAGGAAGTCACTATCTGCATAAAATTTTGGAAAACCGTTCGACGGGGTCACACTCTTTATATGCAGACAGGTTTGGCGCGAATTTAATGAACTTTTGAGTAATTACGCAACTATTTAAAAGCTATTTGTTGCCACTCTGCAAAGCGTAATATAGTCAGGTTCAAACAGAAAACTCGGCACTATAAAAGAAGAGCGTTGTCCCTCAGCAAATTGCAGTATGTTTGCCCTTCGAATTTACTAAACATACTCGGCAGTTTAAAAAAAAAAAAAAATGTGTGACCACTTCTCACATTAAAATATTTTTATCTTCCATGGAGTAGCGTTTTGTGAGTCCTAGCATAAGGTATTTAATATTTTTGCCAATTTATTCTGTTATTAATCAACAAACTAAGCGATTTAAAATAAATTAATGCTGTTTCATTTCAGTTATTATTAATTAAGAGATAGAAACAGGAAATTACACTAAATGAATTTATTAAAATCATCTATATATCCATAAAAGACGTGTGTCACTTTGTTAGTGAGTATAAGCTATACATATCTACAGTTTTATTCCGATTCTGGCGAAATTTTACTCACTTGATCTTCAAAGAGAAATATCCCTGTTTAGATAAGATTTCAAAAAATAACCACATGGGGCCCACACTCACAGCATTTATACTAGAACGGCGAGTTCACGACACCCATCTTGCGTGCACGTCATCCATTTTAAGTTCACGTCGTCGTTGTTGCGTTCCCGCTATCGCTTCTTACTTAAATATCAGATGTCGCCGTGTTTCTCTACTCTTATCTCTGTCTAGATAAGATTTCCAAAAACCACCCCATAGGGCCCACACTCACAGCATTTATACTCGAACGGCGAGTTCAGGACACCCATCTTGCGTACACGTCATCCATTTTAGGTTCACGTCGCCGTTGTTGCGTTCCCGCTATCGCTTCTTACTTAAATCTCAGATGTCGCCGTTTTTCTCTACTCTTTAAAACAGTGTAGAATGTTTCAAAACAGTATAGAACACTTAAAGCAGAATTTACATACTCTGTCTATGAGGTTTTTCCCCACGAATATTTTGAAAACAATGAAAAAATAGGCCAAATTGGAAGGCTTATTTCCGAAAATAAGACATAACCAATAACAACGTAAGTATCAGTTCTTATTAAAACCATTACATGGCGCCGTGTTAATTCTACATTACTTTACAGTTTTATTCGATCCTGAAAATTTTGCAGAATTCATCTTGAAAGAAAATAAGAAGAAAATCACTGTCTAGCTGAAATTTCGAAAATATGACATTCATTTCTCTCTAAGTGAAGTCCCCTTTACTCAATGTAAAATCCATTCAACGCCAGATGCTTCATTTAAGAAATTTTATGATTTGACTGTAGATTTTTAAATATTTTATTATGCGTGAAATTACGTCACGGAAATTACGGAAAAATGCTATGTATATCACGATTTGTGGTGTCTGAAGTATTTAAACAAATTTACGATTTTCTAATAATTTATTTTTAAGTAAGATCACAATTGAGAATAAATTATAAAATATTGCTCTTTATTTAAATCTGAAATATGCATCATTGTTTCAAGGTTTTAGAAGCCGCAGATTTTCACCCAGAATGTTCTAATCTGTCTGTTCTCTTCCTCGAAGCATTTATAGATTTGTCAGAATGAGGATTTAAATTAAACCTTTCCTAGAGGCATTAAACTGGTTCTCTTCATTTGAATTTAATTCAGAACTGAAATCATCAGATGCTGTCATCGGAATTTTGTCCGATTATCATTCAATAGTTTTCCTCCATCGGCTGAATGATAAATCAAATTTTCATGCGTGGTAGGGTTCTAGTTTCACCATCCTTAATGAAAGTGGTAATTGTAATTAATGTGTTCATTGGCTTACGTTCTGCGACTGTCAGTTATCCAGATATTTTAAATTGCTTCAAGCAAGCAACAAAATAAAGTCAGTTAAAAAAAATGGCTTTATTTGTTTCTAAAAATTGCAACTTAAAAGAGATGGCAACTTGGGAGCTATTGCAACAACAAAAAACCTAACCCGAGTTTCAAATAGACAGATGAACCTTCATTAATTATTTATTTCCTCTTTCTCAATTCATTTCAGTTTTTGCAAGCTTTCAGATTCGCGAAAGAAATTTCTCGTTATCGCGACAGAACGCTATACACCTGTGTTTTCCTACAAAATTACTTCTTGTGTGAATTTTGGGACACTCTCTCAAATCTCGCACACGTAACATAACTGTTTCTATTTTTCAGGTTTCTAGCAGCTTCTTGCGCATTTAATGACCGAGAGTTCTTTTACCGAATGATAAATAAATCATAGCATTTTTATAAATGATAACTGGGAGACAGAACTAATTTCTAACACGAATAAAGTTCATTCTCTGTTTGCAACTTTCAACGTTGGTTCTCAAATGAGCCCTCCAGTAGCCGAGCGATAAAGTTTCTCAACTGTAGTAGTTCGAACTTTTTTTCGATTCCAGGTGAACAGGCCGGCTGAACGAGCGTTTTTATGGTTTTCACTTGTGTGTAACGTAGACATCCCTCCCCTTAGGTAGTTAGCTTGCTAGAAAGGTTTGGTTTATTTTGATTATGGCAAAGCACTCAAGAGCTGTCTGCCTAAAGGAAAGGATGCGTTCATGGAGACCTTTCCAAAGGAAACTGGCTCGCTCGTATACACGTTACCATATGAGACAAACCGCGAAAAAGCTCATGCAACTAGCCCGTTCGCTGGGTTTCGAAACCAGGATCGAGATACCAGTGATCAGTGACTTTATCGCTCGACCGCTGGTGGGCAATTCTTGAAAGGATACTACACAATTATTTTCACACATTTTTATTACAAGGAAGAATGCCTTTAACTCTTTGACTTTAACTCCTTTAACTCTTTGACCAGAAGAATATTTTTTGTGATGTCTTTAAGAAAGTATATATACATGAATCTTGAAATATGGCCAAGAAATTAAGGCAATATATTAAGGTAAGTAACTCTAGGTACAAGGTATTCATTTTCACGTTAATATCGAGAAAATACCTCTTTCTCGTTGCAGTTTTGGGAAATTTAAGCTTTCTTAACGAAACCTCGACTGGTCAGAGGGCTCGCGTGTTCTGTTGCAAGGCTTTTTTCTTGAAAGAATACTGCCTATGTTTCGGCATCATCTTGAGTCGTACTTAGCATAATATATGTGACGCCAACGTGTCAAATTCTGTTAAGTATGATTGTAGTCTATACCAGGAGTACAACACTGATATATTTACGTTTTTCTGCTTTCATCAGAAATGACTTTGTTGATTATTTAAATCTATTATAGTTTTATTTACGGTATGGAATTTTTCTTCATAGAACTCAGTCGATGTTAGCTCTACACAGCAGCAAGAAATGAATTGTAAGGCTGTCGTTTATGCTATAAACTTACGTTTTGGAACAGCTTCCAATATATTTTCACAGACTGCACTTTTTACACTGTTCACACTGTCGATGTTGCGCTTTGAAAAAATGCTGCTGGTATATAATTTTCATTCGTTGAAAATTAGTGTATTTTTAATGCTCAGCAGTATCCCACCATCTTGAAAACAATGAATGGCTTCAGTTTCATTTCATCATTTTAAGGCAATCTCTAAAACTCATAATTACACAAGCAATAATAAAAAGTGGAAATATATATTATCTGAAGCAAATATATGAAATGGTACACATAGAAGCTGAGACAGGCACCTCTGTAGTACCGCTGGTGATTGCTGAAACTAGCTGTTATAATGTGTGCCAAAGGTAATAATTTAGATGTGGATTAAATGATTAATAAATGTCAATCAAGATGAATTTCTTACTTAGTGGATAGCGTTGTGGAACGCAATAGCCCATAAATACTTAAGAAATGTAATGACAAATATGTGATCTAAAAGACATACAAAATCAAAGTAACTTACCCCAAAGATGACAAACAGATATTACCAAATCAATTATATTTATTTCTTTATCTTCGTTACTGAAATAAACATTAATAAATAAAAATTATCAACCAGACAGACGAGTATATCAGAATCTGAAAATGATCAATCACGAGTGATGCGCATCACCAGAACGAAGTAGCACTTAGAAGTAAAAATCTTTTTGCATCTTTTTCGTAACGGGAACAAAGTCTCGTTACGAAAGGAATAATCAAATTTTGAATGCTGTCGTTAAGCGTCCTTGAATTAGCATGATATTATTGATCTTTCTTCTTTAATTCAGTGAATTTCGGATCTTATAAACACGTGCGCGCAAAGAGTTCTCGAAAGCAAGAAGTAGAACAAATATTGTTTTCTGTAACGATGTCTGGGAAACTGGAGCAATTATTCGAAATCTTCATCTAAAAACATCTTACTAAAAAATCATGTATTAGCAAACAGCATCGAATTGAAAACGAAACGAGGAACACGAAAATGGCTCATCTCATCGTCCAGGGTGAGGACAGCCCAAAAAGAGGCGTCCTACACCTAAGAACGCTAGCAGCAGAAGAAGGAGGAACTGGTTGTTGCACTCAAATTCGCCTTGTCATCATTTGGCGGTCGCAGTTAGCACGCCTGACGCTGAATAAAGTGGAGGCTTGCCTGCACACTAGCTAACTGTTAAACTCTCACCCCCAACTTTGAGGGAGGCGGTCCGAGGGTCTCCCATCCCTCATCTCCTATCAGCAGCCTCTCGAGAGGACTTTCGGCTCACCGTATATTTTGAGTGCTTCCTAGCTGCATTATACACTATACGCTTACAAGCATCCCCATATGTTCTCCGGGATTCAATCCCGACACCATCGCTAGGGCAGTCAGCGTCACTATCCACTATAGGCGGCTAGAAAAATGAATAATAAGTCTATAAAAGGTTTAAAAATTATGCGCAAATACCCGATAATATCTGCTTAGGTGAAAAGCAAGCGGCGAAACTGCAAATGCGTGATTTATCCAGACTTATTAAAAAATTTTAAAAGGTTTCAGATTTTAAGAGTCACCCAAAAGGGTTTTCTAAGGTTTTTTAAGCTCTTGCTGTGCTCGAAGTCTACCAGTCTACTGTCGCACTCAGTCCTGCTAACCCATGTCTTTTTGTCTTTTTAGATTTATTAAGTTTTTAGCTTATTAAGCATTGTTTTCTTCGCACTTACACTACATACAGTTAACAAAAATATCATAAAATTTCATACATGTAAAATTCTCGATGTAGCGTTAAGCGTGGCTATACATCCTTGTACTTTTATCAGTTCATGACATCAATGTTTAGTTTCCTTATTAAAATGGCTAACAAAGTAAAATTGTCCTTTTATATGTAAAATTTATTTATTTAACATCATGTTCTTTGCATTTACACTAAATTTCATTCAACAGCAAAATCACAAAATATTTAAAAATAATATATCCTCAGAATTTCTGATAAACAATATAGAGCGCTGAAGGTAATTTTTTTATTCCGTACTGTGTTGCCACTTCTTGCTTTTAAATCGTTGAGTTTGTTAATCAAAAATTCATTAAAGTTTTACAAATATGGAATAGATAATAAAAAACATGCAGGCTGTTTCAGCAAATCGGTTACAAGCTTTCAGGAGAGATAGAGTACACCTAGACAATGAAAAATCACTTATACATAGTCGGAAATGCTTTCTTGGCGCGGTAGTGATAGCACAAAACATAAAAATGGAAGCACACGAACAGTGTGACAAAACATGTTTTACTATGTTGTACACCATGAATGCTTGTACAGCAGAAACCAACAAATAAGACCCAAAACAGACAACTATCGTCCTTAAAGAAGGTGTTGGAAATTACGATCCCGGACCGTGATGCAGGCGCATGGAAGTGCATGACGCCCGGTTCCTTCATCATGGTCTGGGTCATAATTTCGAATATCTTCTTTGATGGCGATCGGCCGCTTTTGTTCTTATTTCTTGGTTCCCGCTTCACTGGGCTTAATAAACAGGGATGGCTAAACTTAACTAATTTTAAGAGTCGATGGTAGATTTCATGAAAGTTAGAGAGCCGCAGTTAGATTTTCCAAGAGCCACAAAACCGTATTTTTTTTTCAAAAATAATAAACATTTGAAGTAAATTAATGATAATTTTGCATTTTATGTAATTAATATGGCTGCATAAAAATGCGAAACTTTATTTCTAATACTTTGCGTTCAAAAAATTAGATCCCAACAAATTATTAATTTGAACTGTACGATGTGTTTGAGCATTCTTCTTTTCAGGTAGAAAAATAAAGATTTTCTTTTGGTTTCTTTTACTTCTGTTAGTTCATAATTGTTGTTTGGTTTTATTAGAAGCTAAGTGAAGTCGAAAGAATACGTATTGGTCTTTAGAAAAACATATTCTTAAAGTTTTTTTTTATTTGAATGAAGAAATGATTCATTTAAAAAAAAACAAATTGAATGGTTTTTCTTAAATTTTAATTCTTTCACATTGTTTTAGAAAATATAAAATAAGTGATACGGGATAGAGCACATAGCGGAGAAACTGTTATTCGAGAATTAAAAATTATTTTTGAATGAACTATTAACTTTCTTAGGCTTTTGTATGAAAATTAAAAACACTATTTTTCCGCACAATTAACATGAGAGCTAACACATGAGATCAAATCTAACTTTAAATAATTGAATTATTTCCTTAGATGCGAAAAGTTACAGTTTTCAAAGTTTCAGCCCAGTTTTCCTAAGGCTGAGACTTTCGAATCCTCATAGCACTCGAATCTTTAGAAAGATTTTGAATTCCAAATCTCAAATAAGGTATTTCTCCCGCCTTCTTAGCATTCCTTTGTGTGTAATGGTTAGCACACTCGGCGCGTATTCGAAAGGTCCAGGTTGGAGTCCCGGCCAGAACATTGCTCATTTTTCGCATTTTCTTGCTTTGAAATAACCTAATGACTCAACAGTGGCGCGCGAACTAATTTTTTAGTTTCGCGCTACTGTAAAGTCCTGGTGGTGGATAATGATTCTCCACCACCAGAATTTGGTGATTGGGTCCCCTAATCCCTGTTCGCCCTTTTAAAAGGGAAGTATATAAGGTATTTCTCTCGCCTTCTTAGCATGCCTTCGTGGTGTAAAGGTCACCACATTTGACGCGTATTCGAGAGGTCCGAGGTTCGAGTCCTGGCGAGGGCATTGCTTATTTTTCATGTCTCCTGCTTCGAAATAACCTAATGTATCTACAGTGTTATAACATTTTTCATCATTCGAATCTTTGGCACCCGAACCTTAAAAAATCTGTAAATGTTTTAAATCGAAACTTTGGAATGACTGGCTTAATTGATGCTCGTGTTAAAGAATTCATTAAAACAGAAGATGATTGCAATTTCAGTGCTTTCGGAATTATTATTTTTATTCAAGACAACCCTGAGTGCTGTTCTGTTTCGTAAAATTTCTAGCGAAATTTGCCAGAATTTTTAAGTTATCCAGCTGCGCGTCATTGATAATTTTTGAAGTTATCTCTCGAATTGTCTCCAGAATTCTGTGCCTAGATAACCAGCCATTAATAAATTTTTCCAACTTTTGTCGTGATTTATAAATGTCGGTCACATATTCCATCTGTATACCAATCCAAGTCTTCAGCTTTGGCTGTTGTATTCTGAGCTGGTTTTCAGAAGCAGTCAAATTAAAATTAATGGTTCAGAATGAAAAGGCATTTTTGACTAACGTAATGAAATTACCACAAAATACAGATGTAAAATGAAAGTTTAGTTCTCCAAATTTCTACGGACATCTACAAATATTCATTGTGAAAGTTCTTAGTATTATGGCAGAAATCTGCATGATCAAAGTTCTTGCAATGGAAGAGTTCAGGAGTTCTTCCCACGGAAGTGTATGGATCCATCCTATTCCAACTGTTAACTGCTCAACTCATGTAGGCTTATAGTTTCGTCTTAACGTTCTAAGTAAAATAACACCAATTCAGCAGTTTAAAATAAATCTTCTTTTCTAATTGTCAGATTAATGATTATATAGCTTGTGCACACTCAGCTGGTGGGAATGTCAGAAACTACAGCTCAAATAAAATTAAGATATTAAATTACAAGACAAAGTGAGGCTGCACACGTTGATATAGGTCCTCAAATTTTCGCTAATAGTAATAAGTAACACAGCTGCTAAGAGAAGTAATAGCGAGACGTTAGCTAAAGCTGCCAAATGATTTCTATTAAAAACTCTGTCCTTAATACATGAACAAACGTGGATGCTGGTAGTATCCAGATTAGTAGTAAAGAGTAAGTAAAAAGTAGGCAACGGAAGTAGAAATGAAAATAAAAGCAAAGTAATAAGGTAACCGTTAATAAACATAAAAATTCTCTACAAACGATAACATAGCTTGATAAATTGAGCCGACCGCTGCTTTTTGCTGAGTTACTGTTAAGTCTTGTTGAGAAGTAGAATAAGAAATCTTCATCAGAAAATCTTCCTTTTCATTTCCTCCCAAGGAATAAATTACAAGGTTGGGCAAAGAAAAAATGTCTAAACACATCGCATTTTGTTAAAGCGCAGAAAACATTTATCGTCAGGGAATTATGCATATATTTCCTTTCTAACTAGCAAGTTTTCCGTGAACCAAATATAACGGAAAATCAATATTATTCACTTTGCCTCATGAAGCGTGTACGAATATGAAACGTGGCCTCATCACGGAACACGAATCTGCCCGCGAAATCATACGCTTCCAAATCTTCGCTAACTTCACCCATTTGACTTTTCGGCAGTTTTTGGTGTACGCGTTTTTTCAAATTTGTAAGGCTCTTTTGACTGCGAAAGCTTGCGCAACACAGGCTGTAATTTTGCTGCTTGCCTGTTAGCATGATGCATGGACTTGCTGAGGCTTCAATGCTAAATCGCACGAATGTTTAGCGCCATTCCATTATTGACGATTTCCGCCACTTCATTATTGTAAGCAGGAACTGAGTGAAATAAAATTAAGAAGAAAAAAAAATAGACAGCATTACTTTTAAATTGCCTTCGTATTGCATATTTGATGCTATCTCGATGGGCATTACCTGCTCTAAAAGAACATGGCTGTGATAGTAATTGGGAAAAATGAAGCTCTTTGCAAATCTGTTTGTTACTCTGAAGATAAATTTGCAGGGGACAGTTTGAAATCGATTAAATTGATACATGCGTAATATAATCAAGGCATCAAATCAGTAATTAATAAAGGAACGTGTCATTATGCTCTCTATTTCAAAATGCAGCTATTTGTCGAAAATTAAGCTACAGTTTGTTGACTGCAAATGGCATTTAGGGGGCCAAAGAGCCGCAAGGTCGCGAGCTGTAATTAAGGTGTCGCAAAGCAGCGGTTTGGCCATGCCTGATAATAACCATTACTCTCACCCTGTACGTGCCCTTCCTTTCTTGTGCTTTGCGTCGTCACTACCGCGCCAGGAAAGCTTTTCCGACCATTGCATTGCTATTTGTTTTTCCTTCGTCTAGTTGTACTCTGCCTCTCCTGAAAGTTTGTGACTAGTTTGCTGAAACACCCTGTATAACGTCATTCTATGAAAATTTTGAATATTTTTAATTAGACAGGTGATGAATGTGGGGTTATATGATCAAAAGCACGAGATAAGTATAAAGTAAATTTATTATGAAATTACTAATATGAATGAAAGATGATAAAAGATGAAATGAATGGATAGCTATTAATAGATGAAATTGTCATAAACATTGGTTAACCCCATAAAGATTTGTAAATCCCTAACAGTTCGCGTAATACTGAGTAATTCTCGCACACCATCAGTCTCTAACAGTCCTACAGGCACGTAAGCTCATGCCTTGAGAGAATACGTATATTCTCATCCATGGCTAGCCATAGACAAGCATCGTCCGCTTGGAACCGGAACCTAAGCCTCGAAGGAACCCGTCTGTTCCACACCAGGTTTGGTACTCGTCTACCTCTGGGAGTAGCCTCTGCTTCTCTGCGCTGCGCTGGGCTGGCGGCAGATGACGTCACCTCGCTGGCGGTTCTGATTTCCCACATGAATAAAATGCATTTTTATTATTTAAATCAATCCAACTGAAAAGTAAGAAACAAAAATTCTTGAGAATCGCATCTATTGCTTTCAAATAGCTTAGTTTTTTTTTTTTTTTTTTTTTTTTCAACAT
>KK118094.1:699543-728227 GCA_000611955.2 Stegodyphus mimosarum | reverse complement strand
GCCTTAACGGATTTAAGAGCATCCAAGAGTCAATTCACTCCTGTTATCTTGCCGCCAAGGAGGTTCATTAGCGGCTGAGCAAATAAAATTCCTGAACTCTGGGAATTCGACACGAGTTTAAATCTCTGAGAATGGAATAATTATATGAAAGTTTCCGTAGTTTATTTCATGAAGATCATAAATATGAAAAAAAAATCCTTTACAAAAACAGTCTTTGCCTTAGACAGATATTCTCGCATACTTTGCTGTAATATAAACAATCCAATTTTACGACAGAGAGATGTTCTGCTTGTCGAAGTGTTTTTACAGTGTCTCCATGTAGCTTGACGGTACCTTTAAGCAAATCGGTCACTGTTCGCCGAGACAGAAACCTTCCCAAGGGTGCCTCGGCATCCATCCCCGCGTACCCTTATACAAGTAGAGTTTTAATTTGTTATTAAAATTAATAAAGCATATGAGAGTTTGACAGTAGCATGCTAGCAGTGAGGTGGCCGGTAGTTTTATGACAGTTGCTTTCTTCAAGCCAAAAATTAATCTTCGTGATAGTGCAGGCACTTTTATGTCAGGATCCACTTGTGAAAGTTTCGGTCTTGGCAAGTAGTGGCCTACATACGTACGTGTCAGTGGCGGCTCCTTTGCGATGGGGCACCGTTAGGAAGAATTCCAGGATGAATGAATGAACCTTCTGGAATTAAGTGTGCCATAATAATTTACAGCATATTTACACACATTAGCCTTTTTCCGGATTCAAATCTTAGCACAGTGATATGTTAGCCAAATGAATACAGTACGGGATAATTAAATGCTTCAATTTATCCAAAATTTCTGTGATAATAAAATAAAAGCTGTTTGATTTAAAATTCGAATGAGCAAAAGATCTCCGAGATTTTCTCTTGAATGATCTATCAACCTGAATAGGGATCAATAGGAAGCATTTAAAATATTCTCCGGATGTGTAAAAAGGAGCTTAAAAACAACCCTATATACCGTGATGATTCACAACTTTAAGCACAATTTACGTCAAAGAATGACATTTTTATCAACTCAAGGAATAATTTGATGTTCTGAAGAAACAAAGGAGTGGAAGCACAAGAAAGAAAGGAGGGGAAGCACAAGTGATTTCAATCGAGTATCTCCATGTCAGCCTGCGTCTATGGTTTCGTAGCATACTTACTGAAAGTCTGTTACATCGTTCCGAAACTTCATCCACTCTCTTCTCTTACTATTGCATTATCCTTTTTTCAAACCGCAAACATTTCACGTTTCCTCCCTCCTAGCTCACCACGTGATCTCGCAAGTGTTACTCGTGACTGTGGCGGAGTATCAAATTCTACATCCTTCGCACATCAAACAGTGTAGGTATTCCGTTACACTTTAAAAGTAGCTTTTGTTATTGGGGGGGAAGCCTGCTTCCTGGCGGTCAGTGACAGAACGGAAAATAACATCTTAATATGCGTTCATATTCACTCAACGTAGACACTGCAGCTTCAAATTAGCTACAAAGATTTGCAGGATTGCTGTTTGTTATTAGTAAACTAGGATTTTAAATGTTTATAAGCCATTTCAACCACTGGAAAATTCTAGTGTCTTTAAAGAAATTTTAAACGTATATATGCATTAAGAATATGAAATATCAACATCTAAGAGTTGAAATTTCGTATGCACGCAAAAATGTAAAATGCACTGGAATTAAAAGAATTATAAACATGCAAATCTTTTAAAAAATGTCCTTAAGCTAGTAATAATACATTTATTTGTATTTTACGTTTAAAAATATTCTGAGAGCCTACAGAATGCATAAATACAAATGTCTTCCGTCAAATCTTCCATTTTGAGGATTATAAATAGCAACATAAAAGCATTTACTCTTTTGAAATGGCAGATTTATTTCAAGTGACTTTTAAAATGCATAAATTATCCATAAATGCTAAATCTAAATGTACGACTTGCTGGGAGATAATACAAGCTATGTTCCGTAAACTGCATTTTTCATAAATTAATTTTTATTTTCTTTGGTTTGGTGTGCCTTATTTTCTTCATAGGTTTAATTTCGTTCATTGCCTGAATTTTAAGTAGAGGATATCCAGAGTGTCCCAAAATAATATGAACACATTTCAAACATTCTTATCGGAAAAGATCTTCATCTGATTCTTATCCGTCTTCATCTCAAATTCATTATGGTCTAAATTAATAATAGCGGCCAAAAAACAGCGATTGTTTTAAACATGGTGACGCTCAGTGTGTTAAATTAGGTTGGTATCTAATAATGAAATCAAAATTAAGTTGCCGTGTAATATTTAGTAGAAATACGTAATATTAATAGCTTAAACAATAAAATGCCGTGCTGTATGTGCATCGTATACTTATTTCTTATCGATGTGATATTTCTCGTACCAGCAGGATGAGTAATTCTACAAACATTTCTTGCACTGTCTAACAACGAATTTTTCATGTAATCTGTTAAAGAAGTTTTTACTTCGTTGCGAATCAGCAATTAGAATCTGAAGTTATAAAATTTGTCAATCACCACTTAGTGTAGGTATTGGAATTAATACCTTCTCTTTTTCTATTTCATGAAGAGCGAGTGTCAAGAAATTATTTCATAATTGTTTTCATTATTTGTCATAGATGGCATCAGTGGTTATATTTCCTCTTATTAATTTGGAACTTTATCGAATTTTTCGTCTTGTTATTTTTACGTGAACAGATGTCCTCCCCTTCGTCGTTTTCATTTCTGCACCTGAAGAAGTATATTATACTTAGTCTTCGAAACTAAATTCCTGTAAATTTGAGCATGTTCCCCTAATTCTTGTTCCTAAATATGAGTAGCATAAGTTAGTATAATAATAAGCATAGATATTAGTTTTATAATAATAAGCAGCTCTGTTGCCAGGTCGTATAGCTAATTTATTTAAAATTTTTAATGTTAAAATGTTGCAAACTCATTGATAGACGATAAACAAGTAATTGTTCAATAAGCGGGTATGTAATATGTGGTGTTAGAAACGCCTTTTATTAATTTAAGTGTGTCCGTGATTATGGAAATTAACGTTTAAACACATTATTACGAATGTGAAACTGATATACTCTGTGATCAAAGGTATCTTACGTCTCTGGTAAGTAGTAGATTCGCTCATTGATGTGACATTACACGCTAATGTAAATATAAAAGATGGTAGTCACTTTCAGAGACAGCACAACAAACTTAAAAGATCGAAATGAATATGAAACACTCAAAGAGAAATAATTGTTTGTTTCTGTTCTGGAAATCCTATTTACGAAAAAAACCATTATTAAAATGATATATTCACTGTAAACCATATTATCGTGGAGTGAAAATCTAAGAGTTATGTCAATTCTATCAAGGCCAGGTCGACCTCGTACTCGTAGTTTGACAGACAGGAAATGTAAAACAGGTATGTAACAAACAGATGTAAAAAAAAAACGCGTAGAATCAGCAGAAAACTTTCTTGAAAAACTCCGCAATACATCTAGATGGGATGTCAACATAATTATAATTTGCCGACAGTGACGAAATTTCGATTTTGACGCGACAGCAGCTGCACCCAAGTTCATGCACTAGAACAATTTAGAATAGTTTAGCTCCCAGCTTCGTTTAGCATGGTGTAAAACAGACGTAATTGGAGCAACGAATGGAAACAGATTCCCCATCTTGAACAAACCCAATGTCTTACGTGGAGCAACGAATCCCGACACTCTTTTCTATCAGTCAGTCCTCATATTTGGATGTAAAGGATGCCACGTGAACGACATTTATAACAGCGTGTTTTTGCTTAATCTGGAAGAAGGAGCATTAGGTATGGTCTTGCTTCGCATGGCTGATCTTGGTCCGCTTGTTCCCTTGAAGCGAAATGTGAATATAGAGGCTTATGTCATTATTTTAGACATTTCTATTTAACTACACTGTAGCAACGCTTTGATGTAACGTTCTTTATTTACCAACACCGAGCTCCAATCCACACATCACATGCTGTTAATACATGTTTTTCTAATATGTAAATTACGGAAACAGATTCCCCATCTTAACCCAATTGGGATGCTAACCAATTGGCATGACTTCATTGTTGTGACTGGTGTTGGACTGCTGCTATTTTGCCTGTGTATTTAATTGCTTATTGAATTCGAACATATTTGTTATAAATGTGTGATAAACACTGCTAATAATACCATACCAATAATTGCTAATCAATATTTAAATTCCTTTGAGCAGTTACTTAAATAGCCTTCAAAGTAAGTATAGTTACTGCCCTCATTACGAAAGGATCTTGCTAGCGGAAATAGTCTCTAGTCTAGAGCTTCAAGAAGTTCTATGTTTTTGCTGTATCTGGAACATTCTACTGATTGAATCAGTCACATCCCTGTCCTATTTGCATTTTATGTTCTTTGATCTGTTAGCTGAAGCCAATCAATTCAGTTTGCTTTATTGACATATTTCTCTTCCGTATCCCCATCTTTTGGCCAACTTATATGGTTACTGAAACTTGTAAGGCTACTGAAATTGTATGGTTACTAGTTTTTCAGATTGTGTGGTTACTGAAACGAATCTTACTCCCTCCTTTCCATAATCATGAACTAAAATTTAGCTGATATCTTGTTAATTAAACTAGATTACCACTATGTGAAAATTCAACTCTTTTTTGTCTGTCTTATAATTAAGTACAATTAGATATCTCAAAATATAACCAAGATTATGTTTCCATCTATCGAAACCAAAAGTAAACTCTGTCTAATTCCTCTAATTGCACTTAGTACTGCAGAACTATATCTGTATGACCAGCTTAACGATCCCCATTTTTGATAAAACGTCAGTTTCAAATAAGAGGACTTTCTGTTCTAGTGGGAACTAATCACGAAGTGTCCGCTAAATGACCAGAAGGTAATCAACGAAGGAATCGCGTTAAGGACAGCCCCCTGTGTGAGTTCCTTGCGACATTAACGTAAAAGGAAAGGAAGAGGTTTTTTTTTGTGTAGAGAATTATGCTTAGAGAGAGTTGTACAAAAGCGATCATCTGATCCGCAATGCGGAAGTTTGTTTGTTATGGTTCTACTGTATTGATGTTTTACTTTTTATTAAATCCAGAAATCTTTGTTAAGTTTTAAAATAAATATTTAAAAGACCACTGGTCTGATTACTTTCCATCTCGGAAGTTCACTTACTGTACACCAGGAGTGAAATTCTGGTATCCGTCCCATTTCTTCCTGTACCTGATATTTCATTTACTCCTCCTCCCAGCAAAGCCTGTATTTCTCCAGCTCTAGCTCCAGTCAGACTTAAGCTTCTTGAATTTTACAGCCAAGTCTACGCCATTAATCAATCTCCTGCTCTCCTGACTCACATGTTACTACAATATTCCCCCGTGTTACATCACGGCTGTTCTGCATTTGAGCTTCGATCGCAGTGAATGATGCCCGATTACCAATTACAAACAGTTCCTCAAAGCCTTAATAATAATAAATAAATAATGCTGTCCCCATTACTATTGCTAATCTTTTCTTCAGAGAATGTATTACCTGTTCTTTTAAAGGCTAATTATCACGCAAACAAATAGCTATCTTCACGTTGTAGATTTACAAATTTTTCATGCACAGGGATAAGGCTTCGGCTCGGGAACCTTTATTCCATTATCCGCGGCCACTCATAACGTCCTTTGATTTGTTATTGTTGGACACGGTATCAGAAGAGCTGTAGAATAATTTTTCGGCAGTCCTCTGAAATCTAGAGGCTTTAATAATAGGTATGATACAACTTGGTAAAATCTTCTAACGCTTGCTGTGAAATTATGGCGTTTGTAATGTCATATGAAGCACTATTGAATACGTTTTTTACTTCTGTGATGTCACAGCATGTCATCACACATCTTATAACGTCTCTACTGTCCAACACCTAATTTGGATTGAGATTTGTGAGAGAACAGTCACAGAATCGGCAGTCTATGTGATCAATTGGAACGCTCTTCAGCCCGTCTACGTAGCCCAAAATCTTAGATAGAACTAGATACTCTGCTTTTGCAAGTATATATTCTAGCATTGTATTCTAGCATATGGCATTCTAGCGGTAGTATTCCATGTAGTCGATAATTATGCTAATAGAGCGGCCACTGTCACCGCACCCAAACCGGTCTAAGCACGCGTGAGCACCAAGTGTCTGGGTATCTTTAATTATATTAAAACATTACTAAAAATAAAAGTGTATAATTTATTAAAGAACCCGTAACTCTCAGATTCTAAATCTCTCTATCTTAAATCTCTCAGACTTATATAAAACCTATTGCTGTAATTTTAAACGTAAAGACTGATTGAACAATTCTCAATATTAACAATTTATAAGTATACGAGAAGGATTTATGTTGCAATTGCGTAATTTAATATAACATATCGTAAGACAAAAATTTAAAAAAATAGATTCTGTGGATGTATCTGATGCCGAAAGATTCGCTTAATAATGTAATAAAGATTAGTTACAATCGTAAAGGTTGATGCAATAAAATTTAGTTTTGCTATAATAGACAAATATGTATTACAATTTGCCTTATGCTTTCGTTTTAAAATGCAGCGCAGGCTGTATTGCTTCAGTATTACGCAAATTACTAACGAGATCCCTATTCTGCTTTCCAAGACCTTATTACATTTAAACTTATGTTTCTATTAAATTATAAAAACTGACGTACTTATTTGAAATTACTTTGCTATATTTTGTAATGCAATTCTATTCTTAAATTTAGAATTTTCAAAGAATTGTTTTAAAATTACGTTCATTCAAACCGTTCTGTTTGCTTAAGAAATAAAATTCAAGCTGCATTATTTGGAAAACGTTTCAGAATCGTAAAGGTATTTTCTTTCTATTAAGTCTCTAAATATTTGTGTAACAAAAGAACATACAAAAGTATGCAATGGAAAGATAACTAATAACATGCAAGACGAATATATTAGGCCGATTCATATTCCTTATTATTAGTTACTTTATAATCTAAATCTGTATTCAAAATAAAGCAGTAAAACAAAGAAATCATTCATATAGAGTTTCATGGAATACGAAAACACTAAAAGGATTTCTCTTCGAGGAAACGTATTTTAAATTGCTTAGACTAAATTAAATGCAAATACAAAGATTTTGCGCATACTGCAATAATTTTTCCTTTAATCAATAACAAAATATTTTACAATTTAAAATATGTTTTCGTTTTTCTAAAATCAAAAATTTTACTCAAACAACAAATAATTGCGTTATTAAATATCATACATACAAAAATATCAAATTTCAAATATGTGTAAGAATTTCACATCATTTTGTTGCAATTATAGTTTAGGTAATAAATTGCAAACTCCGAAACACATTCTATTAACACTAAGACATCGTTTAGAGTACTTAATTTTTAAAATGATTAAATGCTTAAAATTTCTTTGAAGAATAATCATTCATTTTACTTTTAACTCTGAATATTATAAATAGATTCAATTGTTTAAGCAGGATCATTGTTTATTTCCAAGCATTTATTTCTCAATATTATCCGTTATTTATATGCACAAGCCAGTCTTAGATTTATATTCATCTTATAGCGCACGATTTCATTAAGTTGAAAACCTGATGGTTTTCAATTTATTCCTTCATTTGTTCGTTTCTTTGTGAAAATTTAAAGCTGTCATTCTTAGAGCATTTTCAGATATTTATAACGTATTGGAGATACTTTGCTTAAAGTAAAATACTTCCATTTAAATATTTCATTAAAGGATTAACATGTTATGCAGCATTTTATGCATAATTGGCTTCCATTTTAATTTCAACGAAAAAATTATAATCAGCTCGACTAAAGTATCACGACGTAAATACAAATGGGACATTTCTAAATTGGTGCAGTATACTTTTTAAAAAGCATTTTAAGTAAGTAAATGACAGAGATTTAAAAAAAAAACTTGAATAGTTAGCAGTTTTATGCAATCAACCTGGTATTCAATTTAATATGCCAATGATATGCAGTTAGTTTAATTTTTTTGCTAAAATTTGTGCAAAAGAAATCCATGCAAAACGGTTGTTTATGTATGTTAAAATAAATAAATATCAAAAATGCTACTTCTGTTGGAGTTACAAATTCAGAAGCATAGCTTTGTTTCTGCAAGTGTCTAGTAATCATAGACCGTGTTGAGCTGTGCTAAAATTCTGATTATTTACATATAAATAAATCTTAATAAGGAACAGTTAATTAAATACGTTAAATTTACTGCGGTATTGAACATTTGCGCAACCAGCTACCTAAAATAATTATCATGAAAAGAATGTATAATTACTATAAATTAGCTTAGCTGATAATCAGAAACATTGAATACTTCTAATTAAACATTTGACCATTTAACCGCATTTTAACTTCCTCGTACGAAGTAAAGGAAATATGATTTTTGCGCAAAAACTTCCGGTATCATATTTCAAAGGCAATATCCATTTTGACCGATCCCGAATCCATGTTGACTATTTTTCTGCGTGACGTTTGTATGTAAGGACAAAATAAAAGGCCTTTTTTTAACCCCAAAACGAATTGTAAAATGGATTTATAATAGATTCAACATTCGTAATGACTGTACGGAAGTTTGTAGGTATCTCGCGTAGTTCAAAAACGAATAGCCGTAGAACCTTGAAATTTTGTATATGAGACAGCTATAGCATCTAGTTCTGCACCTCCCTTCATAAAGTCTCGTATTCTTTGGTAGCATAAACTAACAAGGCATTAGTAGACTGTGCAGAGAATTATCCCTGAGTACGACAAAGTCAAGAAAAGAGTGTAAAGATCCCTTTATTAACCCGAATTAAAATTCACAAATGACACCGACTTGTGCTTGCAAAAGCCAACACTTTTAGCTTAACTCACAAAATTAACGAGCAATTTAAATCTAAATGGAGTAAGTTTAGCCTAACGGCTTTATAGGCTACTTAACGCGCAGGCTGGCACGTAAAAGTCGGGGTAAACAAGCCTAATAGGAAAAAGCTTTCAACGCTACAGAAGTTGAAATGCTAGTAAATCAAATATAGCAACGTGACCTTCAAGCAGGCAGAACATCCTCTAAATTCACCTTTCAGAACTTTCCTTTAAATACTAACTTCTTTCTACCTTATTTGAATACACGTGCGCACATTTCAATACACATTTACAATCTGGCAAGAAAGCGTGAGTTGAAAACATGAATGATAGAAAAGGTTATATCGAAATAAATTAACTGCACAGTAAATTAAATAAATCCCCACACCCTGATTATTGCAATAGGCTGTACTAAACGCGTAATTCGAGAAAATAAATTCAAATGAAGAGCAGCAGAAAATGTGTGTAATTTAATAGACTGCACAAGGAAGTTATTTGGTGTCCGCATCATATTTTCATTTAAATCAATCAGATTAAAAAGTAAAACAAAAAATCTTAAGAACTGCTTTTCAAATCGCTTGCTTTGTTGTTACTCATTAACAGACAGATTACATTTTAAAACTGAAACAGCAATATGCAGCTTGAATAAAGAATAAAATAGCTTTTAAATCACCGAGTTTATCGATTTCGCAGAACGGCAACAGTCTTACGCGTCGGAGATAAAAATATTTTATTTCAAACATTATTGTCACTACTTGCTTTTAAATTGCTGAATTTGTTAATAAAAAATTTATTAAGTTCACATTAAATACGAATAAATAAGAAAAATTCTAAATTTGGTCTTCGAGTTGCCCATGTTCCCATGTGTATTAAAAAATTGGTGGCTATCGGTGCAATCTTTTTCCACAACGCGAGGAACATATGTACATGTTCCTCGCATTGTGGAAACATATATACATATTCATTATTTAATAACAATTAATTGTATAATTATTTTTAATTACATATCAATTCCATCGCACTATTTTTGAAGCAAGTTGAAAACTAATAAATTAATTATACAGTTTACCTCGATTTATTTAAAAAGTAACAAAGCTTTCTCAAAATTTAATTACAAAATATGAGATCATTGTAATTTAATATGAATATTCATAAAATTAATAAAAAGCATTCAGCAACGATTTAATGTGGAAAGATGTTGAAGATGAGAATGTTTACGAATGTCAGAAAAAAAAAGTGAATGATCAAATCACAAAAATTAGAAATTCGTACTTTTTACTTCCTTGTATAAAGTGCATTCCAATTGCTAGTTGCATGTGCTTCCAATTACACCACGAAAGCAAGCAGTAAGGATAGAGAAAATAACTTCTAAAATAATTAATGAAATAATAGTGTTTATTTCTATTGTTATCATTACCTAAATTAATATGAAGTAAATTTGTTTTTATGAGTAAAACTGAAATGGAACAGGGATTTCCTTTCACGAAAGGTACATAAAGTACATGTAATTTTAGTATATTTTTAATTTATTGGTCTGGGGATGCTAAAGGCTCCATCAGAAAAAGTTAACAGTTCCACAAATAAATAAATAAATAAAATTTTAAAGTTCAACAAAAGTAAATTATCGTTTCCTGAATTGGCAAAACTTAGGGAGTACTGGCTTGTAAGACAAGTTGCTAAGAGGAAGACGTTATACTATTATTGTCTTTTAAGTCGTCTGAGAAACTTTTTCCAATGTATAAAATTAAAAAATCTCACGTGGACACCACATGAATTCCTTGTACAGCCTCTTAAATTATACGCATTATTTGCTGCACTTCATTTAAACTTATTTCCTCGAATTATTAGAACTTAATCAATCAATCGATCCCTTGAGGCAAGTTGAAAATGATTTCAAGAATTGCAAGTTTTGAAATTAAATATCCCGGTAAATTTTTTATCGCACGGGAGTCAAGCTTCTTGCATTTTTAATTTTTCGTAATGAGTATTAAAAACTTTCCCAAATGTAAGTATAGGAATCGGAACACCAGATTATAAATTAGATTTCGTTACTTGTCCAGAATAATCCTTTTTAAATTTGACATTGCCAAAACATGAATATTTTCATCATTTAAAACAATGCTGTAACTGAAAGTGTATGACTACGATAACCGAAGTGTAATGAAAGTGTACGACAACGATTGCGAAAATAAAGGGCGGGTAAGGACTTTTAATCCGGGTAAGGGGTGTATATATATTTACACACTTTTGATACTACGATTGTAATAAAAATGGAAGGTGCACAGTTACATGTTATAGCAGTCCCATATACAAAATTTCAACTTTCTACGGCTAATTGTTTTTCAGTTATGCGAGAAAGACGTCACAGAAAAATCCAATTTATATCCATTTTAAGCCCATTTTAGAAACTGTTTTGAAAAAAACAGCCCTTTATACTGTCTATACGTACAGCTGACACGCATAAAAATAGTCAAAATGTATTCGGAAGTGGTTAAAATAGATATTTCCATTGAAATCTGATAACCAAAATTTTTCGCGATTATAATACTTCCTTTACTTCGTAAAAGGAAGAACCAGTAAAGCACTTTCCTCATTTTCGATTAAAACCTCATTTTTATCCTTTTCATTTAAAACCGTATTATGATCATTTTTTATTTGAAACCACATTTTTACCATTTTATTCAAATACCACTTTTATCGTTTTAATTCTCAAATGCAGGTACTCTTCCTTTCCATTTCTTCTAAAAGAAAAGTTAAAAATGTGTGACGCCTCCATTACAGACCTATAAAAACATTTACTTAGCTTCGGTGAATTACACTCACTTTCCAAATGTGTGGATAGGTTAACCCCTTCTAATAATGGCTTCTAACCGAGCTCCCCTCCTCCCCAAGTTCATTGAATGTTGAGGCAGAATAAAGTTTAGATAAAACTTCTTTTTACGGTTCCTTAGTTTTATCTCCATCGTTTGTCTGTGGGTGACATCCATTTACTAACACACCGTCCACTAGCCCGCAGATGTTAAAAGTTTCCGACCGCCCTTTTCTTCTTCTAAGTACTTCCCTAACATTCGCCCCCTGCTAATGGACGAGGTCTACTTTTCCGCGCATTAACACACCCAAATACACAATCGAGCAATATCTCTCCGCACCGCTGGGAGACAGAACTATTTTCCTCCGCATCCACATCGTTTCGGTAATGAGACGAATGAGAGGGTGGACGAGGCAAGGATGAGCGGCATTTCCTAATCTTTGCTCTTGCAGCCACAGAGCATTGTTTCCAGTGGTTCAAGGTGGAAAAATGGTCTAATGTTAGTCAGCAAAATTCCACAGAATCTTTACCTAAAGCTATTAGGGAAAATTGAATTTCACGTAATATTCATGTTATCCTTCCGACAGACAGACAAAGACGCATCATTTATAGCGAAGGTTTTCAAAATTCTTATTATTAAATTATGCATTTTTTCGCAATAATAGCAATATAATAACTTTCCAATTAGTATGGCATTCTAAATCTCCATGTTTGATCTTTAAAACTGGCTGTCCATGTAGGACTAATTTTGACCGGCACTGGAGTTCGGAAGTAATTTTGTTTGCAGACGGATTAATTTTTGCTAGCTGCAGTTGCTAGCTGAATGTGTATGCTACTTTATACACCCGAGAGCGCACATGTGAAAATCCAATACTTCCTTATATTTTCTCTTAATTAAAGTGCGACTGATGGGAACTTAATCCAAATAGTGACCAGTTATCATTCGCCCTTCTCAGCTCGGAAGCTGCTTTATAGAGTCATTACACTGCTACCTAATCGCTAAGAACGGATCTCAACTTGCAGAGTAGCTTAACATTAAGCAGGGCTAGAGACTAAGCAGGATAAAATATTGTTGCCACGCTGTTCAGACGTATACTATTCAATATTATACAGAAGATTTTGAAACATCCAGAAGTAAAGAAGTGTTCCTTTGATGATGTGTACGGAGAAATGTAAAAATGCATATGAACAACAACAGGTATTTTTGAAAAAGGTGTCAGTACGGATATGAGAGAAGCGCGATGCAACTTTCCGCACGTCGTTTCTTGCTTTACACAACATTATCCAACAGCTGCCAAGGCAATTGATCACATTCTTTGTCAGTGTACGGAGGAGGATACTGTTGTTCGTTGGAGGATATTTTTGACCAACAAGTCTCTGTCAGAGCATCCCAAATGTTTCCATATGGTTAAGATCTGGAGAACGTGTTGACCATGCGAGGCGTTAAACCTTCTTCTTGTATAGACAATACTCGACAGCGAGGATTCAATGACATGGTCTGTTGTCGTCCATAAAAAGAAATTTGTCACTTGGAAAAGACGAACAGGAGGCAGTAGAACTTCACCAGTGTATCACTGGACGATCATAGTTCCAGTTGCAACCACATATACGTGCGAGCGGCCATTGATCATGACCCAGCCCATACCATGATACTACATCTCGGATATCGATCCCTTTCATGGATATATTTTGGACAATAAGCAGGTCACTTTCAATTCAGTTCGGCTAGTGTCTGCAATCCGATGACAGACCGAACCTACTTTCATCTGAGACTAGTACGCAAGGCCTAATACCGTTCAGTCCAATTGCGATTTTCGCGACACAGTTGCAGACGGTCGATATGGTGCTGTCTGCACAATGGGACGCACACAACAGGTCCGCCAGCATATAGTTGGGAGATACGCCGTCCTGTGGCAGTCAGAAACTTAATTGCACCAGCTGAGTACTGGTGCACCGGTTTCTCTTTGTTGACAGGACAATATGCCTGTCTTCTCCACAGGTCTTACGTCTAAAGGGGTCTCTCCTGTGACAGTAGCTGCCCTTTCCAGTTATTTAAAGTGTTTTTTAGCGATGAAACAACACTGCGGGCGATGCTGAACTTACACGTAACATCTTCTATTTTTCGGCCTCATTTGTTCTTTCCAGTGATACAGCCATGAGCAAAATTTGTAAGTGATATCAGTAACACATACGGAAACTTTCAAGTCGTTGATTAAATCTTCCGTAAAACTTTCGCTTGGTACAGCAACTGACTGCAAGCGTCAATTCCTTTAAATTTTTATCGACGCTATCACGTGATGAACAAGCGAAGAAATTAAAATTTGCATATGCACGTCCCTTCTTACTGTATACCGCTATTATTCTAAATTTTCACATTTTACTCTCTCTCCCCCCCTCTTTTTTAGTGGTGTGTGTGTGTGTGTGTGCGTGCGTGCGTGCGTGTGTGTGGCTGATACTGTTGTCCGTCCTTAGCAGTTGTCCAGCAGTATACATTTTTTCCGCTATCATTCAGCAAAACATTATCATATACAGTCAACTAACAACCGGGAACAAATAGCCTGCCTAGAAAAGTTCAGTTTGTTATCGCAAAAGGCTGAAAAATCTACTATTTCAAACCATCAGCATAAAACAAAATTGTGTATGGAAAGCGCGAAAAGGAAACGAAAAATGTGTAAAGTATAGCAAGTGAGATCCGTCAAAAAACAAAAAGTTTTAATCGACTGTTTACAGCGAATTAGATTCATTGATATTATTCACCCGCTCTTGTAAATACTTTTCTTCAACACCATTTATGACTTAATTTCTTTATTTCTAATAAAGGTTTATTTTCCCATTATTTACAATACGTTCTTTGTGTTTCTTATATGTCCTTTCGTTCGCAGATGAATTTGTTCTCCAAATTAAGCTGCTTTAAAGTTAGCTAAATTTTAATAGTATTTTCTAATTAAGTATAACATGGGTTATTCCTCTTTCCTTTATTTCTTTAATGCTTTTTGATAAACCGTGATAGTTTGAGTTAATTAATTTACATAGTTTCACTGTTACCCCAGTTAATCGGGTTGCTGTAACAGTTCTTCATTTATATCTTTCACCTAACACGTGTCAAAATTGTTGATCCCCGAAATGCTTTCAGAAACTCGCTCAATTGCTCTTAAAATTAGAGTAATATTTGAAACAGATTGTTCCTCTCTCGGTTGCTCGACCCTATTCATTATCTTGATAGAATCAGTGCCCTCTTGTGTTCCTGATACCGATAACCTGGTGCCAGAATTCTCGAGACGGGGTTGCCAGCCATACCATTCGCGCTTTCAATAGGTCTTCAGCGCTGACAGGAGCTGGCAAAGTTCCAGAAATCGAACACGCGCTCCTGAATGTATTTTCCTATTATTCGACGCGTTAGTGCTTCAGGGAAGTCTGTGCACACCGGAGAAAAGGTTTTCTTTCAGAGTTTAAACCATGAGCTCTAACAAATTCCTCTAAGCTAACGAAGATTTGATACTAATTGAAATTTAATCGCTAAATGAACTCTTTGAGCGGGTTTAACGTTTAAATAGATAAGACGGATGTTAATTCCAACATCCGGTCTTTATCGAAGGGTAAAATTTATATTTCAGTATCGTTACTATAAAAATAATAACGTTTTCTAAATAGAAATGCTATATTCTCAGAGATATTAATTTGAAAATAAGGTTTTAACAAAATAGCACTTCTTTTCATTACGGATGAAATTAATAAAATATTTTTATATTTAAAATTTATGATTGCATTATAAATCAATATCAAGACAGCTCATATTTATTCATAGTAACAGTAATTTAAAATAAATTTTTTTCACATCGTTCCTTACGTTGTGAAATCTAACCTGAAATGAGACTTGGCGGCAAAAACAATCCTTAGAGAGCCATGGCTGACAGTGCCCTGTTATCTACTTTCCAGACCGTGGGCTCCAGGGTGCTTGCGCATCTTTGCCTGCATAAGTGGTCAGCTTGCCCCAGGACCCCGGTGACGTTGTGAAATCTGGAAATAATAATATTCTATTGTTGCGGCTTATCTCAATTTGTTTGGCAGTAACATCCGAACACGTCTTCGAATTTTCATCGTAGCTAGGAGTGCAGGATTGTGTCTGGAACTGGCATGGACCTTTTGGCACTTTATACGTGAAAATACAACTTTACCCAGTTCCGTCACAATTTTGAAGCAGAATTCTCCAAGGAATGGGTCCACCTCTTTTCCTATATCTCCAATGCACTCGAGAGGACGCTCAACTCGCCGGTATATTTTAAGTGCTCCCATAAAGCAAAGATACTATGTAGTCAGAAACGTCCAAGTTTTCTCCGGCATTCGAGCCCGGACTCTACAGTACAGCAGCCAGTAAAGCTAACCACTATAGCGATAAGGGTAGTACAATAATAATAATACAGTAAAGCGCCATTTATACGTTTTAATAAGATGTAAAACAAGATGTATAAATGAGAAAGATACATAATTTAAGTTTTAATTTAGGAATACGATGCATATACACTCACGTTTGTGAAAATTGCAACACCATGAAGGACTTACGCGAGTGAGCTGAAATTTTCAGGAAATGCAAAGTAGCGCATGATATGCAAATGATTAGAATTGCAAATCCGTAGCGCATGCGTATGCTGAGCAGCGCCCTCTGAACGGCTGATGGATCCGAATAAATAGACGGCTGTAGCGAGGCGTGTATGGTTATCGGTGGTTATCTGCTAGTGGTAAACGTTAACTCAATCTGTACTTATGCCTCGTCGACGAAAGAGAGCGAGATTTGAACAACTTACAGAGTTTGAACGAGGGAGAATCATCGGCCTTCGTGAAGCTGGATTGTCGTATCGTGCAGTAGCCTCTCGTGTGCAGCGTAACAGCAGCACAGTGATGCGCGTTTGGAAGCAGTGGACGGACGAGTGTCGGACAACTCGGAAATCCGGGAGTGGACCCCGAAATGTGACGTCAGCTCGCGATGATAGACACCTGGTCCGCATGGCGCGGACGGACCGTACAGCTTCCTCTAGACAATTGGCAGCACTGTGGTCAATAGCTACAGGTGTTTCATTGTGTGCTTCATCAATTCGTAGACGTCTGCTGCAGTGTGGACTGCGCGCACGGACTCCTTTATACAGGATCCCCCTAACGCACGACCATCGCCGCCTGCGGCTACAATGGGCCAATCAGCATAGAGACTGGCGTGCTGATTGGCAGCATGTCGTGTTTTCTGACGAATCCCGCTTTAATTTGTGGTACCATGATGGCCGCATTCGTGTCAGACGCTATGCCGGTGAACGCCACCTTCCGGAGTGCATTATCGAACGCCACAGTGGACGAACACCCGGAGTTATGGTCTGGGGCGCCATAGCATATCATAGACGATCTCAATTGCTACGAATTGTGGGCAATCTGAACAGCAACCGGTATATCCGTGAAGTTCTACAGCCCGAAGCTGTTCCCTTCCTTCAAAGCTTGCCAGGCGCTGTATTTCAACAGGACAATGCCCGCCCTCATACTGCTCGGATTGTTAAATCCTTCTTTGCAGCGCAGCAGGTACAGCTTCTTCCTTGGCCTGCGTGTTCCCCGGATATGTCGCCAATTGAACATGTGTGGGATGTCATTGGTCGGCGTCTTGCTCGTGATCCTCGTCCTGTTGCGTCTGCAGACGAACTTTGGGTACGCGTACAAACGATATGGAATGCTCTTCCTCAGTCAGACATTCAAACTTTGTTTGACTCCATGCCACGTCGTGTAGCAGCACTTATTGCGGCGCGTGGTGGCCACACAAAATACTGATTCTGATCTCTTGTTCTTGTTTGTTTGCTTTGAACATTTAATCATTTATTTGTACCACTACCACTCAACTGTGTATTAAATTGCATTCAATTATGACGATTCCTTCTTGGTGTTGCAATTTTCACAAACGTGAGTGTATTTTAGCTAAACAATTTGAATGCTAATACTATGCTGTTGCAATTATATAAATTTAATCATCTAGTTTCAGTTTGTTTAAAATATTGTTTATGTTTTAAAAGCTTAAACGTCTATATTTTCAATTTCATTTAAACAATGCAATCAATTAAAAAGGAATCAATCTTAAATAATGTGGTGCTAAATTAAAGTGATGACGTGACGCTAAATGTTGCATACTACATAATTAAAAATAATGACAAAATAGAAAATTAAGAACAATAAAAGAAAATTAATTAAAACTAATATCATCCCAACCACATGCTTCAAGAGGTTGTTGCCACAAAAACGAAAAAAAATCTTTGTTGCTACGAAACGTTGAAAAATTATTACCGTTGCCACAAAAAATAAAATTATTGTGTATTGCGTCATTCAAACACGCCTACGTCACTTGCGAAATACAAGATGGCGATTGTTAAACTCCCTTTCTGGCACGTCGCTTTCGCTTACCGAGTAAGCCCCCCCCCCGGTTTCTACTCCTTTGGAATTACATTAATTGGATTCATTAAAACCATAATGTATTTCTTCTTCGTTTTAATACTACTTATTTTCGGCGAATGGCCGCGGGTATAGTTAATATTCAAAGAAATTAAATAGATTAAAACTTACTAATTCAGTATTAATTATCTGCAATATTATAATTTCTACGCAAAGTGCACTTCTACGTCCAAAATTTCAATGAGTTTTTATTACTAATATTAAATATATTTAATTTTAATCTAAGCAGTTTGTTATGATTTATAAAAGCACAAAAAATAATCATAAAAGAGAGAGTTACTTTTACAGTTCTATTTCACTCTTCATCTAAAAAAAAATCAGGTTTTTTAAATCGTAAATATTTTTGAATTCTGCATCAAATAAATTTCGAAGTTATAAGTTACAGTTACGTCTTATGTTTGGTGTAGACTTTATTTTCTAAATTGTGTTCTCGATCTCAAAGTGTACACAAGATTTCTGATTTCTTTGTGCACCTAACTTATACGCCAGATAAGACAGAAAACATTTTAAATTTATCGTTTAAGTAGCTAGCTCTGATAGCGAATGCAAACGACCTAATATGGAAATTCACAATTCCTTCCAATCTGCACGTATTTGGAAACAGATGCAGAAACAGTCAGAGAAAGCAGTAACATTTATTTTAGGTTTATTTATTTTCGGAGAACTCCTTCCCATATATATGAGTATGCGATGAGTAGGTTATCGTACATGAATTCAGCGTGAATATTACAGAATTAGATGATAAATTTTGGATTTGAGTATCATCATATGATAACTTAGCAATTTTACCTTTCAAAAAACTCAACGTAGAGAAAATTTTACTTATTTTAAGAATTCAGAATACTTAACGACGCGAAAGCATATTATTTTGCTGGACGTAAAATAAATATACGAGATTTAGTCATGTTAAATATTTAATACTTGTATGCTTGTATCATTAACTGTTTGTTCATATGTTATGCTAATGAGAGGAGCCAAGATTGCTATTTTTCTGAAAAAATGGTAAAAAATTATTAATTCATCTTACTTCTATGACTTACAAAACATTAAATTAATTAAAAGTTATACCTGAATATTTTCGCGAATTAGAAAGAAAATCTAGTTCTAAAAACTCAACATTTTACTTTGACGACTCCATTGTTCTGAATCAAGATTTGTTTACGTCTTATTTGGGATGCGTGTTCTAACTCGTCTACAATGGTTGCATTGAATTCTAACATATTTAGTAATAATCCATAAAAAGCTTAATATCATATGATTATTAACAAAAATAATGTGTGTTGTTTTGGGGGTTGATGAGAGTTGTTATGCAGTAGGAAACTTGGTAGCCAACCAAAGAAGAAAACAGAATAGGGGGAGTTAAAGGTTTTTAAGTGGTAGTTTCCCTGAATTGAACAGAATAAATTAACAAGGCCAGTAAACCTATGACACACGAGGAAAAACATAAAATGGGTAACAAGATGATAGCTTGATAAAGGTAACTGCTGCGTCATGTGAATCGAATTTATTTGGTATTTCATTAGCTCGTCAAGCACTTGACTACAAGTTGCGGCTGCATTATTTCATAACAGATAATTGCCCGGGACTTTGTAACCTTTACCCGTCCTTGAAGAGTCTCTGAGTCCGCTGCTTCGTTCGTCGGTCGAGAATGTGAGGTCAGTTTCGAAATTTCCACTGGACGTTTCGGTAGGAAGTGATACGAATCGGATCCCTGGAACTTTCGCGACCTCTTTTGAGATGCCAAATTTTTAACAATCACTAAACAATTTAATTTTCTTGGCCCTGAGGTAACTGTATACTCTCATCTTTAGCACCCCTGCCTAGTTTTAATTTTTCGTATTACATTCCCCCCCTTTTCTCTTATGCCTTTCATTTTGGCAGCCACCACTTGCGGTTGAACCTTTTTTTTCTATTATCAAAATGCTTATTCTGGCCAAAATGTGGCCTTCGTTGAGGTGCAGACCTAAAACTTAGTCCATTTGGCCTCTCGCCATAACCTTCCATCTGTGTCTTTTCTGCCGTGCGCGTACTTTCAGATTTTATGCCCAGTTCAAATAGATTTGCTCTTGTCATCGGATTTCTCAGTTCGAAAAAATCTTGGACTGAGGCAGCAACCTAGCAAGACGATTTATATAATCGCTTTGTTAGGCCTCTTGCCGTACAAAAAATTAAAAATCTGCATTTTCCTCAAGATAAAATCAGATAGTTCTTCAAACTGAAATTTGCTAAACAGCTCTGACTCGAGCTTAATCCTATTTTTCACAATGGAGATCTCTTTAACGAGCGCGTTTGTAGATCCTTCAAATGTGTAGATATCGCTTCCTGGTTCACCCAACTCAAATTTGCTATTGCGTTTATACCATTTAGAAGCCTGTTCTCTAAGGGCGGCAGTTGTAGTTGTTCATTTTTGTGCACCTGATACTGGATACAGTAAAAAATTGGAATTTAACTGTTCAAAAAAAATTAATCTGAGATTTTCGGTTTTCATGGCAGCCCCCATAGTATCCACAATAAATCCAAATCCCTCCATAGGACTAACTAAAGCTGGTGGAACTTGCCACGTTGAGCGGGCCAGACAAAAGGTAGAATTTTCTTGAGACGTGATTCTGACAGTTGTTCGGGTGCCAGTGTAGAATCCCACCTTCTTTGGAAGCATAAACTAGCTTGAGACTCACACTGAGCTCAAAGCTAAGCGACTTAGCGCTATATACAGTACTAAGACGGAGAAGCATACGAAGGGTGTAAAAGATACTTTTATTAAAACTTAGTAATTTAACAGAAGGCACTTCTTCTGCTTACAGAACTAGCCATCAGTTATGGCGTAAATTAAAAGTAATGAATTCAGATTAAAGCTAAGCTGATTAAGATTAAAGCTAAGTTGAATTCAGATTAAAGCTAAGTTTGCCTAAGTTGAGCAGCCAAAAGCTACACAGAATGAATAACGCTCAAGTTGGCTCAAACCGAATACCGGCATGACAAGCCTAATGGCAAGAACAGCGCAGCGCTGTAGACAGCTGTCGAAGAGATTCAACTAGTAACGTGGCCTTCAGCAGGCAGAATAACTTCTGATTCAATAATAAGCTCTGATTCAACAATCTAAAAACCTTCCTTTAAATACTATCTCTTTCTACCTCATTTGAATATATGCGAACTAAAATTTTCATTCTGGCAGGAAAACGAAAACCAGGAAAGACGTCACGTTCCTATTACGGCAAGCTATTGAGCATAAAATAACTGGTTGGTTAAAAATAAATGAACTTTTACACATCAGTATTAATAGGTCAAAAAATTATTTGAGACAGATCATTGATGACTGAAAATCTGACAGAAATAAATTGGTTGGTTATTTTAATTTAAAGCATTATTCGATTCATTACAGAATCAGGGGTTTACCAATTAACATCTAGTCTTTTATTTCTCTTTGCCTCTAGTTCTAATGAAATGAATATATGAACGTGCATTTAGATGTAAAACAGCAAGCGATTATCTTGTGCCAGTCTAGATATATGTGTTAGCATTGAAAACGCTATGTCGTAGACAACAACAATCATGTATCTACGTCCTTCTACGCAACTAAAATTTTTATTCTTAGTACTTATGCATATGTTCCAAATATAGCAAATGAATATGAAGTAATCAAACATCGCACTTTAATTTGTATCATTAAAATTTGACTAATATTCAAGAAAAGAAAAATCATTATAAGGAAATAAATAAAACACATACAAATGTTTCATAAACATGTTTAGTTAATTGTTTCCCAGAATTTAAACTGAAAATTCAGATTGATTAATATTACTGTTTCAGCTGCATCTTGGTAATCTAATGCGATTAATCTTATCGATTACTCCTTAAATGCTTGATTCTCTGATATGGTAATCTGGTAATCGGTATTCTAATCCCGACAAATCTTTCTCATTTGTACGTTATTGCTTGCATTCCATTGAGTATAGCTCTCGAAGCATGCATTGACAGTCAATTAGAATCCATTTAGCATCAGCACCTAGTACTGACAGCTTATTATTGATTTCAGGACACGAAACAATGCATTGGGTGCCTTATAAATGAAGTTAGTTCCACTAGTTCAGAACGAGAACTGGTGGATCAGTGCCCTATATTTGCTTTATTCGGCTATGAATAATGCATAACAATGCCAGTATTCATCAATGAGTTCTGCGACCGGAATTATAGTACCCTTTCGGATGTGATAAGATATTCCAAATCGAGAACTGGCGCTGAGTGACTAATATCTTTGAATGCAGATTATTATTTAGGACACCTTAACGCCTTATAAATTGTAAAGGTAATGGAGCCATAGGTATATGGTTACTCAAGGCATAAATTTAAATATCTTTCGGGTGTATTACATCAGACTTGTTGCATTCTCCATTTTAAATCATTGGAAGTATTTCATGGTAGGATTCGGCTTTTAATTTATTCCAGTAGCACTTTTATAAGGCCATGAATGATTTATTTTAAGAAATCTGTAAATATTTTGATGCATTCTCCTTTATGCGTGTCAAAATTACCACAGCTCTTTTATATTGATGTTTATTTGTTTTTGAAAAAGAGTTTATCTTATGTTGTTTCCACAAACGTTATAAAGAATTTTTACATCATCGCATGCATATTCTTGGGACGTAAGTAGTAAACACAGCAAACAAGCATTGAAAAATCCATAATTTGAACCCTAGTGAGTCACGATTGAATTTTCATCTTTCCTCTTTGAGAATGCCTGACACTCTCTTTTGTAAGTCTATGCTAAGACCGAATTAAAATGTGGTGAACGATAATTAGTCCCTTCTTGGATCTGGTAGACTGCGTCTTATGTCTCTCCCTTTAAGTGAAGGAGAATCTAAAGAATTATCGTATTGCTGGAATGCTGTCGGGGTGTAAATGGTGTATTTTTATTTTCAAGTAAAATTAATCAGGCAAATTAAATTAAGAGTATACACGTATTCATATCATTTTATTCCAGCTTTTTGTGTAGACTTATTTTAAATTTTAAACATATATTTACCCAAATTACTTGAAATCATTCCTAAATATGCTGTTTACATTCTTCAGATAGGCGTAGCATATGAGAGTTAAATCTGACACAAAGATGTCATACATTAGAAATTCGTTATTCAAAACGAAGGGTTACTACTAGACTCGTATTTGAAATACAAGGTTCAGACATAGAATAAAATATCTGAGAGGAAGAAAAATACCTCTCCTCTGTATCCGCAAATTTCCTGTAGTTATCTTTCTTTCTTATCTACCAGTTGTTTAAAAACCATGT
Organism: Stegodyphus mimosarum; assembly: GCA_000611955.2. Lineage (NCBI taxonomy): Eukaryota > Metazoa > Arthropoda > Arachnida > Araneae > Eresidae > Stegodyphus > Stegodyphus mimosarum. Next base: position 704,793 of record KK118094.1, on the reverse strand, counting down.
GCTGAATATCAGGGTTTATTTATTTATTTTATTGTGTAATTAATTATTCTTGAACATATGTAACTGTATTTCATTAAACCGTTTGTTGCTCGGAGGTGATTCATTATCACAAGAATATTTAAAATCAATTAACTTAGCTAATTAAAATGTTATCGAAGTTTAATTTATTACTAAATCTCTGATTAAAAATTATTCCTCTTTTACAAATATTTCGCGTATCCCAATAAATCATTTTGCACTTGAAGGTTGCGCGCTGTTCTACTCATTTTCCAAAGCGGTCCCTCTCATTTGTCATCTTATTATAGGAAGGATAACTGACTTACTATATATGTTACTTAAGTCTTTATTATGTTGCTTCAATATTCTAGGCAAATTCCTTTAAATGTGCTTGTAGTTAAACTTGTCTGAATACTTTGAGGGGAAATTAGTCAGCATTTATATTTTGTCAGTTTACAGTTTTGACTTTGTAGATGATTATTTCATTTTTTTCTTTCGTGAGTAAACGTAATATTTTTTAAACAAAAGATAATTTTTTGTTTTTAAAAATTAAAAATTAATTAAAATACTTATATAAAATCAAACCGGCATAAATCAGTAGCTGTATAGGATCGAAACCGGTTTTTGAGCTGCTGTGTCGATCATATGCAATGTCCATCATAAGCACTTTATCCTGCAACAGGAGGCTGTATTCCATGAGCTAGCCAAAAATGACACTGAATTGTTATAACAGGTTTAAATTCTGCTTCCCGTATAACACACACCGTGTCTTGCATCTTTCTGTTACACGATTGCCATCGTCATGGGAACTGGTTGGTTAAGCGTCATTACTGTTAAGCAGTTTCTTCGCATGTCAAAAAGAATACCTCGCCCGTCGCTACAGTCAAAACTTGGACACTGTCTAATTAACTATTTTGGTTTAAAGTCCAAAAAGATAGATAGGATATAGAGATTTAATGCACCTGCAAATCGTCAAATGGTAACATCATAAACATGTGTTTTGAGACTTTAAAAATTTTAAATGCGTGTTAGTTCTACTAATTCAACTTTATAAAAGATATTATTTAAATAATGACATTTAATAATATACTGCATAAGATTAAAATTCTCTTGATTGCTACACGTCGCATTAATTTTTCACAAATTTTCAGTTTTTAAACGGTTAAGTTTCCTTCTCGTTTTTTCATTAAACATTTATTACTTAATTTGAAAACGTGTGATGTAAAGGTAAAAATCTTTCTCTTTCCATTTTGCAGTCACAAATCATTATACGAACATGCATTTGAAACTTTTAAAGTCTGAAAACATATGTCTGCGATATTAAGAACATGCGGTGATTTTGTACAAGCTTAATTTTTTTACCACGATATTTTCTAAAACTATGTTTTTAAACTGCGAAGTTCTTTTAACCGCTTTTAATTTTTAAGACGATGGTTTAGAACGGTTATTATATATGTAGCTAGATATCATTATTTGTGGAAAAGCATTTTGCTAATATTGCCAAAACATGAATATTTTCGTCATTTAAAAGTTATCTGTAATTAACTGTAAAATCTATAATTAGCTATAAAAGTTCTATAATTATCTGTAAAAATTGATTGGTCGTAGATCGTTGAAATTTTGCGTATGGACTACTATAACATCTAGTTGGGCGTCTCCATTTTTGATTGTAATCGGCAGTACCAAACATATACATATATGCCGGGTAAGGAGGTGGGTATATATATATACATCCACTCTCTTACTTACTATCTTTATCAGCCTTTATTTTCGCAATTGTTGGTATACTTCCAGTTGCAGAAGTGTTATTAATATGAAACTATTCATGTTTGGGAAGAACTTAAATTTTAAAAATAACTGATTTTCGGCAAATAGCGAAATCCAACTTTTAATGCGATTTTCCGGTATACTTATATCTGGGAAAGTTTTATACTCGCTATAAAAACATAAAACTATTAGAAGTTTGATTCCCTTACGACAAAAATTGAGAGGGATATGTAACTTAAAAATATGCAGTTTTTGATGTCAACTAGCCTGAGGGATCGGTTATAATTCGAGGAAATAAGTTAAATGAAGTGTAGCAGAAAAGTGTGTAATTTAATAGGTCCTGCAAGGAATTATGTTGTGTCCAGATCAGATTTTTTTAACTTTTATTTTAAGATTTTCTCTGCGGTACTTAAACTTTGATGCTTAAGTTGAAGATAATTCCACAAATAATAAATACTAAAATCAGTTACCCCTTGAATTATAAAGAAAACTAAAGAAATACGTAGGCGGTTAGTTTTCACTTACAATTCTGCACCTGAGAATATACTGTTCCTAATAATACAATCATCTAACATCAACAGCGGCTCTGCAGTTATGCAAATAGTAAGACATAAATAGAATATATATTTAAATGGAAATAAATCCAATTTTATAATTAAAATATGTCTAAAGAAAATTTAAAAATGCAAATTATGAAAATCCGAATGCCTTAAAAATAAATTTTTTAGATAATACATTAAATAAAAATGGAAAGGAAAGGTCCCGCTACTACGGCAGGTTATGATTTTTGAAACAGCTATTTAAAGTAAAAATATGGTTTAGTTTTATAGATTAAAATTTTCAAAATTTCTTCTTTACACTTTTTATATCATATTGGACATGTTTAGTAATCATCTTTTAAAAACCTAATAAATATTTCATTTCGGAATCGTTTAACTACTTAATTATTAGCTTTTAGTGTCCTAGAAATAAATATTTAATTTAGGAATATTAGATATGCATGTATGCGAATACTTAAAGTTAGAACTCAGGAGGTCCACAAGCAAGAAAAGTTTGGAAATCCTTGTTCTAGCTTGTCGCGACATGGTAGACTTGAAGAAATGTTGCATGTGAAGGTCTGATGTAGATGATCTCACTTTTTTGCAGAATTATCGCAACTTTTTGCATGAATGATTAATTTAAACAATCCGATGAATAAAATCTGTTGGGTTCTGTTTCTGAAATTTTACCTTAAAGCTTTTTAAACCCTAGTACCATTTGCGAAAATAGAACAGACTCCTAAGAAGGTTTTAAATAATGTTTGTATTAAAAACTTTAACTTAACAAAATGCACAATTTGTGTGTACAAATTAAACCTCCGTCACCATCGAGTATTTGATAACGCGAGTTCGAATTTACAAATTGAAGTAATTCGCATCAGAAGATTGCAAAATAAATGGCCTAACAAAGCCTTAGCTCAAAGTTCTTGGCGAAACGTAACTTCGGCTAGCAAAATGGCTAATATCAAGTAACTAACGTAGCAGAGTTGGGAGACAGAAAAGTGTAAGTGCGAAAAGTCACTATCAAACATTTTATATGCTTGAAATTTTCAAAAACTCCGACTTAACTATCATTAACTAATTTGAATCTTGGTGAGAGCTAACGAAAATAGAAGTGATAGTGTAGATTTAAGTCATAAGAAAATAGGTTTCTTAATTAAAGTCAAGAAGTCAAATATTACAACGCATGATTTTAAGTGAATTACAAAAGAAAAATTTAATACGAATACTATGTAGAAATGCGCAGACGTAAATTTATTTCGTTCAGTTTAATTGCGTCTTTTATGCAACAATTTTATCACCCCATTTGCGAAGACTTCCTTTCAAATTATCTGTATCAGGCGATCCTTGATGTATATTAATATTTTAGAAAACAGAAACCATTATACTTTTGATATAATACTCCCAGATCTAACTGCATTGCGTTTGCTTATTTATACGTAAAAGCATTAAATTTATTGGTTGTGACAACAGGGAAGTGGAAACAGTTGCACATGCATTAAATTCTTTCGTTCAAAATCTTTCTTCAAAATAAGTTATTATTAAAAAATGAGATATTTATCCAACTAAATCTTTAATCCTCTCATCTATTTGAATAATGACAATAAACCAAGTTTTATTGAACGTTTCTCCATTAGGGAAGTCATTGATTCCATTCAGGAGGGATTTAGAAGTGAAATTGGCTTTAATAACATGCAGCATAAAATGATAACTCGCAACGATAATTATTTTCCGCCTATGATTAGGTTTTAATTAGACAAATGAGAATTTTAGATTTTGCGAATGGGATTATGTATAATCCTCGCCACTTGATCAGTTTTGTTTGCTGCATTAATAATGAAGCAATCATCTCCTATTTTGAATCCACAGATAAAATTTGAGCATTATTTTTAGTTAAATACAAAGATATATATGTCCATTTACGCATTTGCGGCAAGGCTTTGATTGAGAATTCCTGCTTTTCTAAATGGATGCATGCCACAGTCAGTAAATGGCTTTCTCTTTGGGGAAATTATTCTCCCCCTTTGGCCAGTATGATATTTATATTACTAAGTCAATGAAAATGCTGTTTCCGTGTCTATGAATAATTCATCTTAGACGAAACATAATTTAGAGACTTCTCGCCTGTGTTTCAGTGCCGCGAAACAAACATTATTATAATGAAAAACACATTAAATTGCTCTTTTTGATCGGATTACGTGACTTATATGCATTTATGAATGGTTTGACAATTCAAAACTGAAATCAAAGAATATTTAGCAAAATCGCGATGGAATAAAACTCAGTCAAAAAGATTTTGATGAAATTTGGTGAAAACTTGAATTATATTAATGCTTTCGGAATGGCGTAAAAATATTTTACTCGGAAAGTATTTTTTTTTTCCAGAAATATTCGAAACTGCTGAAAGTGAGATGTCAGAATGCAGTGACCAAACTTTATTACATTATAAACCATATTTTCCTTTACGTAAATATAAGACGCTGTATCCGTAGTTCAGCTATGCAAATAAAGGTTATCATTTTGTAATATAAAAGGTTTGTTTGACATAAAACAAAATTATGAGCATTTTAATACAGATGATAATCAATCGCTCTAAGGAGAGATTCTCCACTTCACATAGCACATGAAAGTCCGGAATGAACTAGCGTATAAAACAGGAACACGACACACGACCAACACTCAAAAATCACTTTCGGCCACCTGTCGGTGTCAGTTTTTATGCTAGTGTTCGTTTCGTTGCCGGCTGCCTAAAGATAAGGATAAGGAACGGAGGACGTGGGCACTATGCCTCTACCATACGGTTAATTAGTACAGCACCACGTCCACCATGATCCAGATTTGTATGATATGCCTAATAAGTAAAATTAATACAAAAGATGTAGTAAGGCTGCGTGATACAATAAGTAAATACATATGGATATACTATAGAATATTATAACATATTATA
>KK118094.1:608402-696510 GCA_000611955.2 Stegodyphus mimosarum | reverse complement strand
GTTTTCCACTAGCTATTTTATGGTGTATACCATATATTTCCTTATTTTCTGTACAGAACGATTTCCACGAATTGATTTTTGCTTCTAGAATCATACGTTTATATTTGGCTCGTTCCATCTGAAAACGCTGTAGGGTATTTGTTTGTAGATTAAGTCGTCTATCCGCTTTTAGCCTTCGACGAAGGGCGCGACATTTCTGCTGTTGTGCTCGAAGAGCGCCTGTCCACCAGTTAACTGCTTGTAGTCGTTTGGAGCTTCGGACAGGTAAAGTGTCATTGCATGTTTGTTGTATGGCCGTTTGTAATAAGTCAGAAAAGATTTCCAATTCAGATTGAGTATTTGCCCGTAGAAGATGATGTTCTAAATCTCTTAATTTGCTATGAATTTTTCTGATGAAGGAATTTAATTTGCGACCTGGGAGGTTATAACGTTTTATTATTGGAATAGAGGTAACTTTATCTATTGAGAAGGTAATGTATTTGTGATCAGAAAGACTGATAGAATCTTCAATTTGCCAGCCTTGTATTAAATTGGCTGCCGAAGTAGTGGTAAGCGTTAAGTCCGGCCATCCATGAGCATATATTCGATCATAAGATGGTGGGGCGTCTGTTGTATTTTGTAAGATTAGGTTATTGCTGGAAATAAAATCTTCCATTGCACGTCCTCTGCTGTCAGTGGTTCGATAACCCCAAGCTGTATTATGTGCGTTATAATCTCCAGCAAATACCATATTAGGGATATGAAAGTTGTGGAAAATATTCTGCGTAGATTGAAACAGTGGGGACAGATCCTCTGTTGGAGAACAGTATTGGGAAGCTAGAACCGTTGAGAATGTTTGTAGCTCCAGAAGAACCGCAACATTGTCCCTTTCCTGACAAATGATAGATGAATTCCAGTCCGTATTGCAGGAGATTAATATGGCGCGTGGAGGCTGAGCACTGTCAATTTTCTGGTATACATTCCATTGTAATGGAAAGCCAGTGGCTTTGCCGGAATGAGTATATGGCTCTTGTGCGAATATAATGTCAATGCTATTTTCTATCGCAAATTGTATTGCTTGTGCAGTTGCAGCTTTTGCACGCTGCAGGTTTATTTGGAGGCATTTAATCGGTTGAGTTGAAGTTTTATAAGATAAGTTAAGCTGAGAAGAAGGTGCAAGTCCTGTAATAATATTTTGTGTGGCTGAAGCGAGCTGAGAGCTGCAGGATTGAGCATTAATAATCGGTGATGTTCCTGATGCTGGTGGCTGCTTGTTGGTAGACAGGGCAGTAGGGATGATAGGCCGGATGGTTGAAGTTGAATTGGGTGCCATATCGATTGTTTGCATCACCGCAGTTGATACATTCTCGGTGGTCTGCTGTGCACTTTCGAACTGAATGATTGCCGGCGCAGAAGGCACAGTACTCCCCCTTGTTAGTACAGGCATCCTGTGTGTGGCCAAATTCTTGGCATTTGTAGCATCTCTTGATGCCGAGAAATTCAGTGATAGTGTGAGGCTGCCAGCCTGTGAATATTCTACGGATGTTAATTGCGGCTGTGAAGCTTCGAGGCTCACACTCCAGGATCCACTTGACACGGTTTGGACGTCGTTCTTTAAGTCTGAAGAGTATTTTGAATGTACCTGAGGGAAGTCTAGTGGAGGTACTAAGTTCAGAGACAAGTTCTTCTGGGGCAACTTCGATTGGGACGTTATGTATTGCGCAGCGAGGTTTTCGTTTTTGTCTTCGTCTAAATTCTGCGTTGACATCAGCCCGGGTGAGCTGCTCTTCCAGTTTTGCGATGTCATCAGAGGATCGACAATAGACTTCAAGGCCGCCTTGAGTAGTAGGTGTAATACGTTCCACTGAAACCGGAAGTTTTGCTAATGGAATTTTCTCCTGAAGCTCTTTTCTGAGTTCAGCTGAAGATTTTTTCGCTTTGGGTTTGATTATTAGACTTGGTCGCTTAGTTTGCTTCAATACCTCCGCAAATGTGGGCGGTGGTAAAACTGGGAGTGGTAAATTAGCTGGAGCAATAATTGGAGCAGTGTTTAGAGCAACAGACTGTGTGTCCAAATCGGTGTTAGATGAGATACTACGCACTATAATAGTATCTGTATTTGTTGCTGTAGTGTCCACCTCTATGGGTTCCTTACGAGAGCCGCTAATTGCGAGTTCTTTAAAGGCAATAAGAGTGGCTATCAGACGCTCTCTGAGATCTTGTGGAAAGACGTGTCTGCTGCTCCGTACGAGTTTGGCTATATGAACACCTTCATCAAAGAGCGCACTGATTTTTTCCTCAAATGTATGTTCTGCTGAGGATATTAATTCTGATATGTCAAATCTATCACAATACGTAAATGAATCTGAATTTGACATTATGCACAAGTGATTCACAGAATTAGCTGTATAGTCTGTTCCAATTAGTAACTATTAAATTAAAAGCACATATGGTATTGAAATTACAATGTGATACCAATATGCACAAGTGCACAAGTGATTCACAGAATTGTCTATAAAATTGAAAATTGTCACAGAGTTGTCTATAGTTCACAGAATATGCACAAGTTATTCACAGGATTGTCCTTATGGTCTGTCTAAGTCTGTATCAATTAGTAACCATCAAATTAAAAGCACATATGCTATGAGACATAGATATGCAAATACAAAATCAAAACACTAATTAATGCAATTAGACAAAAATTGATAATATAGAATGGTACAGTAACACATTCCAAGATAATACCTCTTTAGATGGTGAAAATACCACAATTCATTACTGAGAAATTGATTTACAAAAATAAAACAGTTAGGACTTAAAAATTAGCGTACAGTTAATGATAGGTATTGTTTCACCAGGCCAAAATATATACTATTCTACTAATGAACAAATAATATATTTTTAAAACAAGATAATTTAATACAGAGCTGACGACTCTTTAGATAGAGATATTGAATTATAAAGTTTAATCAAAAATTGCAGTTTGTAAATTTGGCTTGAAACTGCTGAAAAAAAAAAAGTCTAAGTCCAATAAGTGAAATTTAAAATAAAACAGTTCGGGAAAAAATGGCTATTGCAAACGTTAGAATGTAAAATTCCTACCTAATTATCCTTTAGATGGTGTTTCTAGGAGTAATTGACGCGAAGATATCGATTTTTCAAATTTTAGCGAAATTTAGCACTGTAGATTTTCTTTGGAAACCGAACCCTAGTACGGTCACCACGTGTTGGCCCGGCGGGACCCTTCCGTCGATGCCTCGGCAAGTTCAGTGAGCACAAACGGCGTGGTTTTGCTGCGACCTGTTTTCCGTTTTTCGCAGAAAAACACAAATATAATCACAATATCACACTGCACATGCACAAAACTTATATCCTCATGTTCAGAATGACTTCATACAGAATCGTGAATAAGAATTTTTCTCGTGTATCCAAGAATTACGGTAGAAGATGAGGTATCCTGCGGAGCTCGACAAAAGCACGTCCTAGTTAATGTATAACTTAACTTATGCACCCGCTGCCTAAAGATAGTAATTTATTCAAATTCTTTTTTTTCTTTAGCCCAAAGAGGTTATTAGTCTCGAAATGGGATTTTACGTCGACTCTTTATAAACGGCGTATCTCTTTTCAAAATGTAGTCACCAATTAATGTGGCCCTGTATTAGTTTTAAAGAAATTAAATAAGGAAGAATTTGCATGTATGGATGTATGTTCCTCCGATTGTGAAACAACGGCGGTACCTAGAGCCATCCAGTTTTGAATAATACAGTCTGCCGTCCGAATATGTGAACTCGAAAGCCCGAAATTTGAATTTTGAATTTGTTTTATTATTTATTTCATGTTTCATAAAACTTTGATGAATTTTTGATTAAGAAACTCAACGATCTGAAAACGAGCTGTGGTAACACTGTAGGGAATGCAACATTTTTTATGTCCAGAGCGCGAGACTTAAAATTTGGAAAAATCTAAAATATTTATCTTAAAATTTTTATTATGAAATTCGGTTGTACGAAAGTAATGTGTTGCCGCCGTCAAAAATAAAAAAGTACTGTTATCTTCCATGCATCAGTATGTTGCTATTTAGTAAAGCCTAAGATATTTTCACATTTAGTCTGGAAAGTTATTCAATAGCAAACTAAGAAATAAACACAGTTTTTAAGAATATTTTTTTCTACTTTTCTACTTTTTACTACTTTTGCGATTGCTTTAAATAAACATGTATTAAAATCATGAGATGTCTAATTAGAGATACTCAATATTTTTAGGAAGCTGCACTAGCTGGACTCATTAAAGTCAACATATACTTTTTCCTTTTTGATAACAACAATTTTAAGCGGCTGCCTGAGCAAGCGGTTAGTTTTGAAAGGAATAATATAGCAAAGATAAAAATATTTATTGCCACCTCTAATGCTTTATCAAGAATTCTAAAGGCATGTTGTTTTTAAATACTTTGTTATTATGCTGGTGAGCTGAAATTTAAAGTTAATACATCAAATATTAATCATAAAAAGAAAAAAAATTAGCTATCTTAGTAAGAAAACTGAATGATGAACCCAGAAAAGACTGAAAAAATATTAAAATATATCCCAACATTTAACACTGCATTAGGAGTTCTAAGCAGATACTGCTATGTAGTTCTTAAAAATTTTGTAATTTTTTTGGTGAATTGCATGTGGCGTAAATTCGAAGAAAATCATGTTCAATAATAAAGCTAAGGAGAAAAAAAAAGGATTAGGAGATATCAGCGCAAGAGCAGGCTGATAGACTGGGAACTCAACAAGAGTTTAAAAAACCTTTTGAGTGACCATTAAAATCGGAAAGCTTTTTAAGTGTTTTTTTTAGGGGGGAGGGAATGTTTAAATATCTCTCTATTTCTCCTTTTTTAATCATGGGTCGTAGCTAATTATTAAGTCTTGTCTATTCTATGCCAATGCCGATTGTATGCTGGCCAGTTTTCCCCGCGGTGTCTATCCCATACTACGGCTGATTGTAGACAGTGTCTGTCCTGTACCAGTGTGGATCTTGCGCACGTTAATCGTTTATCAGTAGCAATCCTATGCAGTGTTAATTGTGTATTGTGACGAATCTACGTCATGTCGATGCTATGCCTATGTCGATCGTACATCCGTGACGAATCTTTGCAAGTGGCTAAGATGTACTGTTTGTCTTTCTTAATCTTACTTCATATCAAAATTTCTTTCAGATCCCGTCAGTCTTTTGGCGCGTTGATCCTGGGCTGTTGTCAGTTCTGTGTCTCATCAAAGGCATGTTGGGCACATCCTGTGATGTATCGATTGAATGCAGTCTCGAGCCTACAAAGTTTTTATCCTGTGATGAATCGATCTTAAGCATTATCAGTGCCAATATTATGCATTATCACTGTCGATCCTACGCATTATCACTGCCAATCTTAATCATTAACACTGCCAGTCTACATAGAGCCAATCTTATGAATCTAAGCTCGTGAACTACAGCAATAGAGCGTTTTGTTAATGGTTGGTGCTGAAATTTCGGAAAATAATTTATATCCGTCGTGTTAAAAAATTGTTAGGATCATTTTGATTTATGGATTTTATGGATGTTTAGATAATGGATAGACTTTTTATGGATTTTATGGATGTTTAGATTAGGAACTTTATGGATAGTTTAGATTAAGGTATTTCGATATAGTAAAGCACACGTGGTTATCTATCTAAAGGAAGTAACCGATTTGTGGACGACTTTCTAAGGAAAATTGGCTCATATTCACACATCACGGAGGGAAAAGCAAGAAAAACACCCATGCAGCCAACCTGTTTCGCGATAGAATCCTGATTCAACTACGCATAAGATAACGGCTGAATGGTTAATTCAGCCGTTGATTAAGATATAAATCTAAATCGAAGTGTTGTAAGCTAATTTGTAACGTAACAGTTTAATTTTGAATGAGTTAATTTTTTCGATCTATTAATTGTCTGGAGATTTTTTCTCGCTACTTCAGACACTAGATCACGTAATTGAAAATACAGAATATTGCTAAAAACTAATCCTAAGCTGTTTTATGATTTTATACCGACATCTTACGTCGAACAAAGGTTATCAGAAAATGCTTTTAAATATCATGCAAACCCCAAATTTTAAAAGCAATGGGCTGGAATTTTAACCAACATATAGCACGCAATGTGATTTCATAATGCAATTTAAATAAATCCTACAGGTAGAGGTTTATAAACACGTACAAATCGATAGAAGTCTTTGAGATCAAACATGTGCAAATAGCATATTAGCAACATTGATTGATCTCCTAAAACTTGTATTTGAAAATTATTGATTAATTATGTATGAAGAAGTAACAATTCATCATTTTGAAATCAGATTTATTAAAAGAGTGAAAGTGTATGAACTATGATTCACGCATAGCTTCCGATAAATTCCCTCTTCAGTGAACTTCTGTATGATATCTTTGTATTCAGAGCACTTCTGAAATAGAGCTTTTGAATGCAAAATTTATTTTGCTGGTGAAAGCGAAAACCCGAATAATAACTTGCCCTTAGGATAATCATAACAGTACACATCTAACAAAGATTCATTTTGAGAATTCCTGAGACAGTTTTGCATTTCAAAATTATAATTTAAGGTAAACGTAGTACCTCTGTAACTATGAGTGTCTTATAGCTGCAGGCCCCACGAACTCTAATTAGAAAAGTCAGTATGAGAGCTTCGAGGATTTAAGCCAAAATTTTTTTCTTCCAGGCGTATAGAATATATAGCATTCATTAGTAACGTCTTTTATAAAATAAATATTAATTTATTTGTTAATAAAAATTAAATATCAGTTTAATAAACTTAAAGTTTTTTTTTTTTAGCAAGAGACGTGAAAAATGTGCAATGCCTTCGCCGGCACTCGAATCCTAGACCTCTCGAATATTCGTCGAGTATGTTTCATGTACACCACGAAGACATGCGGAAAGGAGAGCGAAATTACCTTATATAACTCTCTTTTACAGGGTAGGGATCCAGTTGCCAAATCCTGGTGGTGACGAATTATCGTCCACCTTCTTTTAGTTCGGGCGCCACTTGTAGAGTCATTAGGTTTATTTGAAGCAGGAGACGTGCAAAATGCGCAGTGACCTCGCTTGGACTCGAACCCTGGACCTCCCAAATACGCGTCGAGTATGCTTCCAATTAGACGACGAATACATACGGAAAGGAGGAAGAAAATAGCTTATAAACTAAGTTATGGGTACTGGAAAGTATAACATTTAGTTAGGTTAATAAAATAAAACTAAACTAAAGATGACCATCCAGGGCGTTGGTCCCCCGTGAATTACAGGATGACGATCACTGACAAGTTACAACTTTTGGGTCATCATTTGGGTCTATATAAGTTCGAATTTCCGTCAGATCACTACTACAATAAATTTAAATATAAATTTAAATTAAAATCAAATCGAAGCACATCAAGGCTGTTAGTCACTAAGTCCCGTCTGGATTGTAAAAGTCATCGGGAATAATGCATAATGAAGGTCCCTTGAAGTCGATCTATATTTCATCACTATGGGTTAATGCAGGAAGTTTAGAGATGTTGAATTAAAATTAGGTCAAAACATCAGATGTCCTTGGAGGCTGTTGGTTATCAGTTTATTTAAATACCTCTCAAGATCAATGGCGGCTTAATATATCATTCATACACAAGACCGCTGATGTAGCAATGCAATAACTGGTGTTACTGGTGTAACATACATTGTTAAATTAAATTAAATATAAAAAAATTCTCTTACAGTAACCGATGACAATTAGCTATTTTTTTCAATACCTGTTAAGGTAATCAATGATTTACATGTTAGTCATCCAATAGATTACTGGTGTAGCAATGCAGTAACTGATGTCACTGGTGTAACACTGTGTAACTATGCGGTAAATTATCTTGCTCATCCCAAATATTTGCGATTTTTCAAATCGAAGTGCGTTTCATTCTTATTATTTTATCAATGATGATAAACAGTGATCTTGATCGAGGCACATGTTTAAATATGGCCTTTTCTGCTCGCGTTGCATCTAGTATGTTTTGCGGCATACATTTGCTTTCAATAGTAGAAAACTTTCAATATGCTAAAGTTCATTTTTGCCATATTATGCTCTTTTATTTATTTATTTTTAAAGACTAATCAAAATGCTCATAAGGTTTGAGCTGTATGTAGACAAAGTACTCTCTCTGATGGCACCAATCGAACGTTTGAGAAACTTAAGGAAGGAAATTTCAGCTTCGTAGATGATGCCTAAGTAGTAAGCTACTTAGGGTAAAATGCAATTCCTTCTTCGTAAAAATGTTCCATGGCTATGCATTGTCAATAACTATTCTAGTCGAAAAAAGGTTAGCAAATCAGTGCGTTTGCCCGAAGCATTTGTCCGAGTCTGCAACACTTGCAGAACTTGGATCTTGCATGGATGACATAGCATTTCACATTGCATCTTGCATTTCACATGACACCGTTCGAGCACTTCTAGAAGAAGACTGGGAATCAGATCTTTTTTAACCACCGCAAAGGCAACTTCTTCCACAACTTCACTTGAAATCCGTTTCCGTCCTCTTCCTCGCAGCGCACAACTTCCCAGTCTCTTCAAATTTAATTACCATTTTTTTCGATCTTTGTTTTCTTAAAGGAATTGTGAAAAATGATTTTCCGGCAATGAATACTGGCTTTTAAAACTCTCCAGTTTTGTAGAACATCCTTTCCAAATTGCATGATAAGCGTTATCTGTTGACCAAGATTTGAACTTATAATTTTAATTGCAGATTTCTTTTCCCCACGGTTCATATAATGTATCTACCAAGTTTATATGAAATATGTCTATCGGAATGGGTTCTACTAAATCTAAATAGGGTAATTTTAATTTTAACCACCGCGCGAGCGCGCGCGCGCGTGTGTGTGTGTGTGTGTGTGTGTGTGTGCGTGCGTGCGCGTGCGTGCGTGCGTGATATTTTAAGTGCGTAGACGACACAGGTACTTTTATCAGCTTGCATTGAAGAATCACCAATCTTTATTTTCACGAATATCAAATCATCTTGGTAGACATTTATCCAATCATAGTTAAATACGATAATTTTTATGTACACAGGTTTTAAAAGTACGACGTAAGCATCTTAGGGAGGAAAGCATAAGTAGTGTGGATATGTTGGCAGGGTAGAAGTCAAGAAAAGGAATGACTTACGAGCAGTATTTATATTAAGGAGGTGTACAAGTACACCTAAAATGCTATTGGTTAATTTTAGGTTGTTACGTAATGTGGAAAGATCTCGAATCTGGGAGAACAGATGAATTTAGGGGGGAAGAGCACCAAATTTAGAATAGTTAATTTTGAAGTTGACAATCATTTCTTATAGCAAACATTGTATTTTGTTATATCTTACATACATACACACATGTATAATATATGCATACATAGAATATTTTACTGAAATCGTCCAGTCATTTCAAACCTGATATCTGCAGATTTTGTGGCTTTTTTTATAATATTTTTTTCAAATTATTTTTTAGTAATATTTGCTTAACAAAAGACCCTTTTCAGAGTTAATATTGTCAAACGTCATGTCTTCATTTCACAATATTTGATTTAAGTACTTCGTCTGTTTAAATGCATACTGAATGTATTTTGATGTAATTCTAATTTGTATGTATAAAATCTTAAAAAATGATCGTATGGAATTTCTTACATATCAAGGAAAGGGAAACTAATTAACCATTATATATTTATGGAACAATGTAAAATCAAACAAAATGAAAAAAGGAGGATAATAATGCTAGTAATAAAAAAGTAAGAAACTGTAGAATGAAAATTTGCTTTCTTCAGCCAACTTCTAGGAAACAGCATAAAGCAAAGGAGTACAGCAGACATTTTCACAAAGTATTTAATAAAACACTGCAGGCATTCATTTAACTATCTTTCAGGAAGGCGGTGCATAATTTTTTTTTTTTTCTTTCCAACATTATACAATTTTTCTTTAACAAACACGCTGAAACTTCAGAATTCTTACTCGAAAACAACAACCGTTCAGCACTGAAGAGTATTTTCATGAAATATCAGTAAAAACTTTCAACGGTGGAAAGCCAGTTAATTGGAATTACCATTAAATAACGAAGACCCGTTCCTGTGCTTTGCAAGGACTCATTAATTTTACAAGGTACATTTCATAATTATTAAAAATATGCTTAAAATTAATGAGACCTGCTGCTAGTATTTTTACTACCAACTTCCTCTTACTTTTAGGCCTTTTAAAATAAGCAGTTGCGGGCTTTTAATTATATTTCATATTTTAAAAAATTCTTTTTTTTTTGTAACCTGATTCGAATGAGAGCGGCATTTTACTTGTTACTAAGCAATTTGGTTTCTGGGGAATCTGAGTGCATTTATTTTCTTAATGGCTTTAGAATATTATTTTTAGCCATCAGTTTTTCCTAAAAGTAGAAGGCATGATATATGAGAGCTTTGCTTTAAATAGTATAACTCTAATAACGCTTTTCCTTCATGGAGAATTTTCCACATGTGCTTATAGTATGTAGCTTTAATAACGGAAATTTTTGGTTAGAAAGTATCTTACTTTGTACTAAAAACAATAATCAATGAAACTCACGTCTCGAACTTGAACCATTTAGTTTATTTACATTGTAAGGAAGTAGTTAGTAAATTGCTATCAAATTCAGATGGGAATCTTAAGTTAGCAAGCAAAGCTTCGCGTTTCGAAGGCCGACTACGGCACAGTTAATTTTTTATTCTAAAACCTGTAAGCAGCACATAATTAAAATGCAGTGAACATGATTCGTCAGCACCTGAGTTTGGTTGACTAGGTCTTATAAATTCAGTGGCGGAGAACTGTAAGGAATTATCGCATTGCTGTCTATGTGCTGCAAGTGATTAGGACGATCAGCTAAGAGTTGGGAAATCCGTCGTTCTGTTTCCTGCGAGAGTCCATTTGTTTCTTTAAGTTTGCTCATCCGAAATATATATTGGTATCTATAGTCGAACCCGAGCAAAATGTAGTGGACGATAATTTGTTACCACTTAGATTTCTCATCTGGGTCTTGTGCCTCTCCCTCATCGTTCTCTAAGTGAAGGATAATGCCTGCGTGTCCTTATTTTATGAATGTTTATAGTCTCCAGCTAGCATGTGGTAGATTCCTAGCTTAACATATGACTTCTCACTGTTTTGAGCTAAACACAAGTCCTCAGATAATTGTTTATAGTTAGCTTATTTTATTTATTTTATAAAAGAAACGCTTCATATCTGCCTGCCTAGAGATACGAAAATTTGCCAAAATATTTAATTCCATCCAACAGAATATTTCTAAAAGTAAGCCTGACAAATCTTTGGGTGTTAGTTTGATTCCTTTCACGGGTTTTAAATCATTACTTTTTATGAACCTTCGTTCATGTATGTACATGTTGAAAATCAACATAAAAAGAAATTATCCTTTTTTCTAGCTCAAAAGGGGCTACTAGTGTGGAAATAGGATTTCGCGTTGGTTCATTATAAACGGTGTATCACTTTTCAAATTGTTGCCACTAAATATTATCGCCCTGTATTATTTTTAAAGAAATGTATGTATATTCCTCTCATTGTGAGAAAACGATGGTACCTAGGGCCATCTAGTTTTGAATAACATGGTCCTCCATCCGAACATGTGCACCCGAAAGCTGGATTTTTTAATTTCAAATTTTATATTCCATATTTTGTAAAACTTTAATAAATTTTTCACTAACAAACTCAACGATTTGAAAGCGACCAGTGGTAACACTGATCAAAATAAAATATTTTTATCCCCAGCGTGTGAGACTGTTGCCGTTCAGAAAAATGTAAGATATTTATCTTTCAGTTTTAATTGACAACCTCGGCTGTATGTAAGCAATATACTGCAGCCGCGTCGGAAATAAAATACGTTTAGTTTCCTTTAGCCAGCATTCAATAACGTCTAGGGCACTTTCAAATTTTATCTGGAAAGTTACTGAACAATAAGCTAAGCTATTTAAAAGAAATAAACATAGTTCTAAAGAATACGTTATAATGTGGTTGATATAAATAAATTTGTATAAAAATTATAAGCTGTCTAAATAAAAGTATTCAATGTTTTTATGAAATTACATTAAGATTCATTAAAATTATTATATAGTTTTTCACAAGGAAAATGATGCCATTTTAGAAAATTAACGGATTCGGTCTTTTACCCGCAGCAATCGTTACCGTAATTAAGAATGGGAGGAAAATAGCCTTGAAGTGCCTATTGTAACGTAATAGGTAACAGACAAGAAAACAGTGAAAAACACCTTAATTACATTGCTGTTCTTTCATCCTCAACCCCAATATTCTCTGCATTCCAAACAAAGCTTCTTGTGACGGTAACACCTAATTGTTGGAAAACCAGGATTCACAAAAAACGTATTCTAGATCATATTATTATTAATCTATGAAAGCGGTTATTTATCATCATAAATGTAACATTTTAGACGGCAATATGCATTTCAATGAACCATGCCTTTAATACTGTCGTATAAAATTATAATTGTACGGTGAAATTGAAAGAGAACGAAAACCTGATTTAATACTTGAATGTAACAATAACTGTAATTCATCTTTATTTTTCCTCTTTAATTTTCTCTAAATTTTTTAATTAGAATTGTTATTTACTTCCTTTGGTAAGTGCTGGTATGCTAATGAATTTTGTGACTGGTAAGTTTTTTACACATTTTTGTGTATCGGTTCTTATATAGCGAACTGTATTTTCTATCCCTTGTAATTCGTTATGTCGGGGATGTAGAGGCTATATTGTATTACGTTGTTCATGTCTGTAATGCCTTTGAAATCTCAAGAGTAATGGGAAAAATTAGGTTTACGCGCGTTAAAGATTAGAAGTCAACAACAACAGTTGCAATGAATACACTGTAAATTAATACTGCTAGTTAGATAAGGAACGTTCAAGCAAAAGCATAGCTTAACATGATTTAAACTCACTGTTTTGAGCCATGCTGGTTCATTTAAAGATAATATAATACATGCACACATTTTGATATATCTTAACCTAATTTCTTACACCACCTCTCTTTTAGTTCTGAACATTTTCATTTCTGATTGTTTATTATGCACTTAGTATTATCTAAACTAAACTAAACTCAGTGTCGAAACAACCCTGACCATGGCCTGCAGTGCTCCAGTATCTGCTTTCCCGACCGTGGGATTCGGGTGCATGAACACATGCCCTAGACAAATGGTCAGCTTGTCGCAGGACCCCAGGCGTTTAGTTCATTTTATCGACCCATTCAAGAGATGAAAGGCTGAGTCAACCCTTGCTAACCCGAGGATCGAACCCCGGACCGATGGGGTTGCTGCCCAACGCGCTAGCCACTGCGCCAGCGGGCCTATTTAATGTTATCAGTGATAACTAAAGTAATGTAAAATAATTATATTAGTGCGAAATGCACTAACTAACTTCGCAGATGTTTGAATTTCTGGTAACAGGAAGAACAGTTAAGGATAATAAATAATGCATGTTACCGTATATAATTTAGTGTATACTAGTAATGAAACGGATAAAACAGTTGAAGACGGGTAGTTCGACCTGAATTAGACGCTCTGCGAGCAGGCGGGCTGCACGGGTGCTTCTTTTGATTTCCCAAGGTCAATTAGTAGATAGACAAGGTTACGCTCTTTCAAGGTCAAACCTTTTCGGTCCGACACTTGAGACTGTGACATCAAGGCATCACGGATGTCAATTACAATCAATTGGGCCTCTGACTGAAGAACCACGCTACATACGCAACGTATCCGTAATACATTAATAGAAATAGGGCTTTACGAGATAAAGACGTCAACGTCACCAAGCTGGTTGACCTTGGTCAAGAATAGCAAATCTTAGTATAGTAACATCGGTTTTTCTAAAATAATAATGTGAATAAGAGCCGTTTTTAAATCTACATATTGAGAACAATGTCTTTGTGAAGGATTTACCAATTTCCCAAAGACAGTTATCAACGAAAACATTTTTTTATGCAGATAATCCTCCATGCATTATTAGCTGATTAAATAAATAAATAAATGTATGTATATGTAAGCGTCCGATTCTACAACGAATGGAATAGGCGAATGGGTGAAACTCGCTGCAGTATGAATTGCATGGAAATGAGAACATAATTGAAAAGCAGACAATTAATACAACTTTAAAATTTTATAATGATTTTGATACTGGGCAATAAGATTGATGGAAGATTAAGCGAAATTAAACAATAAATAAAAACATTAAATAAAGATCAAACAACATGGGTTTTATTTTGTGGTTTGGTGTCTTTATTTTTTTTATTTTACAGCATAACTCAAAACTTTGCTCAACACTGAAGCAGTAAAGTTAACAAAATGAATCTACTCATAAAATGCATACAAAACTTCATTGTGCACAGTGTTTCGGAGGAGACCATCCATACCAAAAACAATATTTTCTGCTCGTCTTTTCTAACGTAATATATTAGTAAGAAAATGCAACCTTTAAAAAACGAAGGTCAGATTTTCTTCAACAAGCCCCATATTTAATAACATGAACTTAGTGTGAATAAATAATAATCTTTTGCGAAATGTTACGTGTTTCCAGAAACGACACATGACACGATACAGCATTCCCTATATGTTATAAAAAATACAACAAAAATATAACGTCTTTCAGAAAAAATCCGAAGTGTGTACCTCGAGTTTCTTTTGATATTATTAAAAAAGGTAAAATTTCTTTTTGATTACAATAATAACTTTATTAGCATGGAATGGCATTCAGCTAAAAGTCCTTCAGATTTTATTAAATATTAAGATTTTAGCCTTTCTTTTAATAAAATCGAGTTTAATTTTGAAGAGTAAGATTTATTAATGGTTTCGAGAATAAAAACTTTCGTATAAAAGAAGGTTTTTAATTACTTTTTTTTATTATTTTTCTAAACCAGTTGCATTCGATACTGATTTATTGAAGTATAGAACAACCTAGGCAATGGATATTAAGAATGAAGTAGCAAAAACTTAACATTTCCTGCAATAATTTAGTTTTCTATGGATATAAGAGAAAAAATTCATTAATAATTCATTGAATAACGAAAATTTCCAGAGAGTAAGGCTTTTCATTATTGTTAACCAAAAAGTGATTCATAAAAAAGAAACATTTTTCTTTGTTACCTACAGATTAATCCCAACGTTTTCTGAACAATATCGGCCCCGCTAAAAAAATTATATTATTAAAGGGAAAATATTTTCTGTGAAGAAGACAGATAGTAAAGGCCTCTCTTTCTAATTCGCTCTTTATTCTCAAAGGTTTATTTGAAAGTATTACGATGTTATCGCGAATTCTTATTCAATCTAAGATAATACAAAGTATATTAAAAATTGAGCAGCAAATTATAAAATGTAAAACAAAGAGTTCAAAATTAGGCATTGAATTGTAAACTGCTTTTAAGATGCTACTTTGCGTCATTTTCATTTTAATTGAATACGTTTAATAATATTTTTTAAACGTAGACTTTGATATTCGCAAATAATGATAAAAATTTCTGGCGTACGTAAAATTTGCCCTTACATTAGGTAAGATATATGCTATTATTATAGTTCCACCACCAGATGATTTAACTGGTAAATGTTTTCAATATGATAACCTAAAGGAGTAAGGCATTTCTCTTGTCTTGGTGGTGTAGTGATTAGCACATACAAGTAGCAAACTGGGGTTCGATAAATGGCGGGAGCATAACTTTCGTGCATTTTCATCTCAAAAAATATTCCTTACAGGCACCCGGTTTCTAATCGCAGCAAATGGGCTGGCTGCATGGGTGTATTCGTGGTTTTCTCGTAAGAAGATCTTAGGTTCAAGTGACTAGAAGTTCAATGTAAGTGGTTTAGTGGAGTTTGAAATCACTATTTGCAGTTAGCTGGTAACACTCTGTATGCAACAAGACTACAAGCTAGTTTTACTTGAAAATTCTTCTACGGAGGTATCATTACGCTAATGCCGATGGCCTACGAGCCGGTCATTAGTAGTAACTAATGATTAATTATCAGTCTGTGATTTATAGAAGAACTCATGTATAGATTAATGCGGATAACAACATTTATTCAATACATAAATAAGCTACTTTGTACTAACAGTATTTGAATAGCTTTTTTACATAGGTACGCTAGCTTTGTTATAAAAGATATTGCTAAGCGATGGTATAAAAACTAATTTTAGGCAAAGTTTCGGCAACGTTAATGCATCACACCAGGGCATCTTCGTTTCATTAACATTTCGTCTTTAGTAATCGACATCTTCATTTGCCGTTATCGATGAACACGCATCGACGAATACTGTAATTTTCGGCACGTAAACTATTTTTGTGAGGAGCACAAGGAAAATTAATTGATTACGGCTAAAGCACGTAACGTCTATGTTCCTTATGACTTTACGCAACACCGGTACCAGCGTCAGGTGCAACCGGTGCACCAGACGTTTCAGATATTAGGCAACAAAATTTTTAGAATTTAGGAGGGGCACAGCAGAATTTTGAACCGGCAAATTTTTCAGAATTTAGGGAGGCAGAAAATCAGCAGAAATCATAACCTGCAGAAATCGTATTGGGCGGTAATTTGAGCCATGATTACACTGGACGATAAAAGGAGCCGGCTCAGCCTTTGCCTATAAACAGGATGGTATTTATATTACACACATGGAGAAAACATGTGGAAATGCTCCATCATGTAGTAGAAATGCGCGTGCAGCTACTTTGTTTATGAACGGCCGAATAGGGGTCAGCAAAAAATTTAATAAAATCATACTTCAGTAATACACAAAGAAAATGCATCACGTTCTTTAAAATCTCTCATAGTCTATTAAAAATACTAGTCAGTTTATTCTCAGACATAAATTCCTAATCGTAATGATATTAACAGCAATGCCGTACCTTGTTTTTATATATACACTTCGCTGCACATAGCTTTAAAAACTGTTCAAGAACAGCGTTTATTTGGCTTTAACTTCTAAGTAAAATGTTGGAATGGGTTACAAAACTTCTTCGCTAGTAATAATTCTTCAAATAAGTTTAGTCATTTTACGTTTACACACACACTAATTAAACTGTCGTTTCTTACTGTTTAAATTGTTAAAATGTCTAATTAGTTTGTGGTATTTAAAAAATTGCTCTTAATTTTACTATAAATTTCTGAATTGTGAAGTCTGTTTATTACCAGAATTATTTTATAATATGCAGAGTATTTAAAACAAATGCACAGTTAAATATCTCTGAAGCAGTTAATTATAAGCCCATGGTTACAGAGTTAAAAAATGAATTTAATACGGTATGCTTTCAGACTCCCAACACTTTTTGTCATGTGACATTTTAGCATAAGTATATAAATATGGATTTTTATATGCGCGACTTCTACTAATAAGTTTCAAGTAATAAAATTGTAAGGTATTTTCTCCCTCCTTTCAGCATGTTTTTGTGGTGTAATGGTAGCGCACTCAGCGTGTATTTCAGACGTCCAGGTTTGAGTCCAGGGCGAGGGCATTGCTCATTTTTCACGTCACTTCCTTCAAAATAACCTAATAACTCTACAATGGCCCCTGAACTGAAAGGTGGTGGACAATAATTCGCCACAACCAGGATTTGGTGACCAGTACCTCTAATCCCCAGTCGCAATTTAAAAGGGAGAGTATATAAGGTGTTTTTTCCATCTTTCCAGTATGCCTTCGTCGTGTAACGGTAGCATACTCGGCGCTTATTCGAAAGGTCCAAGTTCGAGTTGCGGCGAAGGCATTGTTCATTTGCCATGTCTCCTGCTTCAAAATAACCTAACGACTGTACAAAATATTTATTGCCCTTCTAGATTTGTCCCACAGAAATGTGTTAAAATTATAAGAATTTTACCACTCTCAATAGAAGAAATGAAGAGCTGAGAAGATCGATTTAAGAAGCTTTTAAATTTTGAATTCATTAAACAAACAACTTTAAAATTTAACCTTTCTTCTAATGCTAATTTGAAACGATTAGCTCCAGTATTAATAGTTCATAACTTGATATATATTCTAAAAATTTCCTTTCGAAAATTTAACATGCGTACCTAGATTTAAGAATTTTTGTGCGGTCCACAAAATTTTTAATTAATAATACCTGCAGATAATTTTGTTTACATGAGGAGAGAAGTTTTAAATATCTTAAAAAGGTACTATTATTTTAGTTTCGATAAATCGTCCTCAACGTAAATAAAAATTCTTGCGGTTACAAGATATAGATTATAAGATTTTTAATTTATGCTTCACATTGCAAAAAGAGGGTTGCTAAAAACAACCTTAAGATAATTATTTAAAATGTCATTTTACCGGACTCCTTAACAACATTAGAAGAGTATTATTTTATACCATGAGTGCCATATACAAAATATATTTCTAAAAGTGTATAATAATTCCAATTACAAAATGTTTAACGGTATTTCCTGTGTACCTTAGCGTAGATGCAAATAAAACTTTATAGTTAATTTATAGTTAATAGTTAATTTTGCTGTAGCATGTAGACTGTAATCTTTTTTAATTCTTTTTATAATTTTGTAGAGTGATTAGGTTATTTTGAAGCAGAAGATGTGAAAAATGTGCAATGCCTCACCGGGAATCGAGGATGGACCTATCGAATATACGCCGAGTGTGCTACTGTTACACCCCGAAGGCATGCTGGGAGGAGGGAGAAAATATCTCATATACTTCCCTTTTTAAAAGGAGATTGGAGATTAGGGGACCCAGTCGCCAACTCCTGGTGGCGACAAATTATTGCCTGCACCTTTTAGTTCGAACGCCACTGCAGAGTCATTAGGTTATTTTCAAGCAGGAGACATGAAAAGTGAATAATGCCCTCGCCGGGACTAGAACCTGGACCTCTCGAATACGCGCCGATTGTGCTACCGTTACACCACGAAGGCATGCTGTGGAAGGAGGGAGAATATACCGTATAATTTTTTATTTGATTATGACAAAATACTCGAGGCCTATCTGGCTTCATGTAAAAATTTTGCAACGGAATTGACTTACGTTCACGTTGCACTTAGGGAAAATCACAAAAACTCTCATGAAACTCTAGCACTTTAGTCGGGATTTGAATCGGATCAAACTATCAGTGTTCAGCGGTTTTATCCATTAGATAACTAGATAACTGATGGGTCTTTTCTAATTTCATTCAAACGGCTAATACACGATTTTAATATTTTGATACATTTTTTTATCAGTTCGCTTTCGGAAAAAAAAATACAGACATATATACTGAAGCTTTCAAACTTGAAATTCTCTTTGAGTTGAATTTAAACGTTGTTCAGCGATAAAGCAAAAACTTTATTAATTCATAATGAGAAAAGAATGGAAATATTTGTATGTATTTTTTATACATTTTATATCTGTAAAAGAGTGCATGGTAAACCATTCGTTGATTATACTGTCATTTGAAATTTACTGTAACCTTTTTTTCTTTCCGGAACGGGATAACTCAGCCATGGAAGTTTTCTTCTCATTGACATTTTTATTTTCTGCATTTCTCCATTTCTGTACTTCTGCATTTTATTTCTGAACTTTTATTGTAAGAAATGACGTTGCAGATATTTGCCGCGAAGGGTTATCAATTGACCAAATTTTCATGGTTTAGAGAGCTACTTTGAACATATAGAACCATTCAGATACCAGTTACAGATTCAATATTCTTAAAAATGTCTATTTAATAACATAAAAAATAGTTCATAGACTATTCTTGAAGAAAATATTTTACTACTTGGAGTGAAATAATCCCTGACAACAATTTATAACCTTAAATTAAATATGTAAATGAATATGCAACGTATATGTGTCTAGACTTTTAATCTTGAACATCTGCCATGGTTACTTGAAAAACAAATCTGTAAATAATTCTTTTAAGCAATAAATTAAACATTTAATAGATTTTCAGAAGTTCATTTCTGAATGCAAAAAAAAAATAAATAAATAAATAAAAATATCATTGGAGCTCTTTGTTTAAAAATAACCTTTGACAACAATTTACAATTCTGAATTAAATCATCCTTCACAATAATTCACAACTTTGAATTAAAAATTTAGGAGAGCATACTGAGTAAAAACGTCTAGGCATTTAATCTTTTGACCTACCACAAATTATATGATAGAATATCTGTAAGCAATGCATTTTCCTACCACAAATTCAAAATTCTACATTTTCCGTTGTTTTATTCATTTTTTGAGGAAAAGGTGGGAAATGCAGATTCATTTTCTTCTTATTCATGGAAGGTGAATAACCCGAAATAATTTTCGGTTTATCTTTCATTTTCCAATCGCGTGCAAAATAACATTTCCTCCGTTGGGTTATTTATAAGAATCCTATGCGCATATTTTTTAAAAAGGAAAACGTCGGGTTAGCGAAGTTGGGAAATAGGCAAGTAAATCGGGGTATTTCCTCCCAGTGAAACGATGTATTTTCATCATCCTTACCAACCTCCAACGCATTTTCGGGATAAGAAATTTCCTCTCGCTCGTGATTTCTTCCCATCATGAACCGATGATGATCCAATGGTGTGGAGAAGGTAAGAAAAGAGGATTGGGAAAATTTTCATTTTGTGCCCACGTATGTATAGTACTTTTCCCCCCTTTTTGCCCGGATTCTTAAAATGAGATTCATGAAGTATACATAGATTTATTCTTCTTGAAATATTGCTTCAGATTTTGATGTGTCAATATGATATTTTGGAAATGCGAAAGCAGATTTTTTTTAATTATTAAAAAAGGAATTTTTAAGCAAAAATATATAGTAGCTCGGAGGCGAAGAAAAATGATACACTACATATATTTATTTAAATAAATGATAATAAATTTCCAATTAATTATGTGAATTAAATTTCGAGTTAATTATGAATAAATATTTATGGCCGCTAACTTTATTAATACAATATTGTACTGTATATAGATATTCCAAGGAGTCGGTGAAAACGACATATAAAGGGAAAAGATGTGCAATCGTAATTTCAGTATCAGAATATATGATGTGTGCATTTTAGTTGTGAAATTTTAACTTTATAACTAAAATATTGTAGGGTTCTTCATTTTTATTCTATTACTTTAAGTGTCGAGGAATCTAGTGAATTGCTAAGCGAATAATCGCTTAAATCCAAGAGCAGAGACGTAAACTCAAGAAGGGTTAACTACCCTTTATTTGCTCAAAATAAGATTAACAGTCGGCCCATTCCTTTGGGCATACAACTGTATGATCCCAAGTGGGTGAAACAATACGATTTTAAGCCCGAGTGGAAAGCTTCCACTTGGGCTTAAAATTTGAGAAATGAGAACTAGCTAATGACTAACTAAAGAGATTTAGCCGAAGCTAACGCAGTTCTAAACTAGTTGGCCCGTAATATTAAATTAGCCAGCGAGCTATCAAAAGGCACGTAATACGGCCAAGCGTAGTAACAGCTTAAAGAGAGACGTAGCCCGAAGGCAAACGCGCTCTACTCAGGAATCCTTACTTTCTCTGTCAGTTGAACTTGACTTAACTACGATTCTCCTTCTCATTTGCATTTAACGAGATTCTAAAAAATCATTCTTTTAGGGAGTTGTAAAATAAAGCTAGAAATGATGCATGAACTTAAAAATAACTGTTAGAAAATTAAAATATACCTTACAATATCATTACACGACTCTTACGCCACTTCTGTTATGCTTTTATTTAAATGAAAAAAATTTTTTATTTATATGGCATAAAATAAACTGCTATTAACTAAAAACGCTACCTTCCAGTCATGAATTTAGTAAGTATAATAAAACACCGGGGGTTATGTTTTTCAAGTTATCCCTCAAGATATACATATAAATGGAAAAGGTATAAATCGAAATTTCAGTTTAAAAATGTAATACATATATTTTAGTTGCGAAATTTTGATATTAGAACTATATTGTTACTACGTGACTACTTTTTTGTTTCTTTTATGAAATTTAAATTTAAGATTCTTCTTTTAATTTTATTTATGTGATGGAAAAAATATATTTTGCCGATAAGTTGTAAAATAAACATTCCATTAGTTATAGAAAAATACTTCCCTCTGCGAGCCTAGTAGGCTGTGCATCTTTTAATACACCAGAAGAAAAACGTATAAAGAAAAATAAAACATATTAATAAGAAAAACATGTAAATAATAATGAACATATAAATAAGAAAGGCATAAAAATAAAAAAAAAATGATCTTCTAAACAAGAAATAAACGTATAAATAAAGGTATTACTTCCACCTTCTTCGCATGCCATCTTGGTGTAGTGGTCAGCACGATCGAAGAGTATTCGAGAGGTCCGTGGTTCGAGTCCCGGCGACAGCAGTGCACATTTCTTCAATTTCCTGCTTTCAAAAAAATATCTAATACAGTGGCGCTCGAACTAAAAACGGTGGTGGATGATGATTCTCCACCACCAGGATTTGGCGATTGGGTCTCCTAATCCCCAGTCGCCCTTTAAAAGGGGGGAGTATATAAGGTATTTCTCCCGCCTTCTTTGCATGCCTTCGTGGTGTAGTGATCAGCACGCTCGACGTGTATTCGAGAGGTCCGTGGTTCGAGTCCCGGCGAGGGCATTGCTTATTTTTCAATGTCTCTTGCTTCAAAATAACCTAACGTCTCTACAATATACGTAAAAAAGACATATAATCGAAATTTCAGTTTAAGAACGTGAGGCGTATGTTTTAGCTGCAGAATGCTAATGCTACAATTAGACTATTACGACGCAACTATTAAACCACTTCTATTATGTAAATAAATTTATCAGTCTTCTGTAAGTTTATTTAGGTGAGAAAAAATTATGCTTTGCACGTATGCCCTAGAATAAATTTTATATTATCACAAAAAACGACTTATAAATTTAATAAGCGTAGTAAAGCTCCGGTTGTACCTTTTTCAAAACACCGCTCATAAAAGACTTTCAAATAGGAAAGACATGAAATCGAAATTTCACGATAGGTATGTTTTATTTTTGAAATTTTACTGCTATAACTATGCTATGACTACAGTATTATTATACTACTTCTATTACACAATTTTGTGATTCTACTTTTAGTTTTATTTGGATGAAAGGAAGGAAAAAAAACCGGTACTTTACAGATATGGTTTAAAATAAATTTTGTATTTTTCCCCGTGATCTCAGTAAGTACAGTAAAAGACCGGTTGCAAATCTTTCAAAGTACCGCTGAAAAAAAAAGAAAAGAAGTGAGAGATAAGTGCGAAAGAAATCGAAATTTCTTTTTAAAAACGTGATGCGTGTGGTTTTGCTTCAGATTGTATAATTACATTACACTACTATTAAACCATTTCTTTAACATAAATTTGATTTTATGATCTTACTTCAAGTTTGTTTACGTGATAAAAAATTGATACTTTATAGGTATGGTAAAAAATAAGCTTTATTTTAATTATGAACAAGTACTTCTCTCCGTGAACTTAATAGAGCAAAAGCCAGGCTGTACTTTTTTCAAGATACAGTTCAAGGAAGCTGTGTTAAAGAGAGACATATAATAAAAATTTCAGTTTAAGAATGCGATATGTATATTTTACTTGCAGAATTTTAATGTTATAACTTGCGCAACT
The DNA here is from genome assembly GCA_000611955.2 of Stegodyphus mimosarum. Taxonomy (NCBI): domain Eukaryota; kingdom Metazoa; phylum Arthropoda; class Arachnida; order Araneae; family Eresidae; genus Stegodyphus; species Stegodyphus mimosarum. Next base: position 672,923 of record KK118094.1, on the reverse strand, counting down.
CCCAATGAGCCACTCTTGTTGCACACATTCAGTGTTATCATCCCGCTTTTACTTTCTACTTGCATCAGAACAAGCCCACGAAATTCATCGTGGCAAAGGACTGCAAGATTGCGCCTGTCGTTAGCTTGAGCACCATACAGGTGACAGTACGACTTTATTCAGTTCCACCCCACCCTCGAATTTTGCTAAAGAGCACCCCGTAGGGATGGGCCCGCCTCAATGCTGAAGAACACCCTTCTTCTCCTACCATCAACCTCTCGAGAGGAACTATCAGTGTTAAGCGATCTTACCGCTGGAGCACTAATGGGCTGCATTATGTATCATGCTTATGAATTCATAACACAAATGACCTTCAGTCCTCTTATATCATCAAAGCCTGGTACCGTTTCTCATAAGAGTAAAATTGCTAGAAATATGAGTAAAAAGACGTAACTATTTTGGTTGAGTTTGTATTCAATTTAATCCCCTTCATGTAACATATAAGAGATATAATTTACGTAATAGCATAGTAAGTTTTTGAATTTTTGAGCATATTAGGATAGCAAAAAAAGTTAGCAAAAGTTCATGGGAACGCCATTTAAATAAACGTTCACTGTTTTAACCAATGTTGCAATTCGACATTGGACAAAATGTGTCTCGCTCACATACCAATCCCTGCAGAAGGGTGAAAAGTGTAGCCAATGCAGAAAATTTCTAAGTTTACTTTCGCCGCATAAATTTTCCATAAAATGAAAAAAACAATTTTCAGTACACATAAAATCATTATATGAATGAATGTAAATTTTTACTGCAGAATCATAAACCTGACTTCCAGCTTTTAACCCGCAAAATTTATAAGAAAAGCAAAAATAAATGTATATAGTATGTCAAATACTCCTTTACTTACATAATTAAAATAAAATCAAGTCTAAAATTTTTGCATGTTTAACATCAATACTGCATTTTGCATGCTAAAATTTTAAAAAATTACCCGACTAAATTACTCCTGAACGATTGTTTACAAACCTATAATTTGTTTGATTAAGAGCGACTGACTACCTTGCAAAGTGTTAAATTGTATATTCTCTTGCAAAATCTTGTGGAATTTATGATTTCTTGGAAAATCGAAATTGCAAATTATAGACTGCAAAGTTTTATATTCGTAAGATTATTAATTGAATTAATTTTACTGTAATCATAAAGAGAGCCTGAAATGCTCTAACATACAATTTTCAAAACATAAAGGATGAAAAGCACAAATGCGAGGGGACTCAGAGACAAGAAACAAGCAGTGCTATTGGCAAAATGTCGCCGATGTACTTATTCTTTGCTGGATTGTAAAGGAACTCAGTATCTGTAGAACGAAATGAAAAGGAATAAAAGAGTATAAAATCTATGAAATAAAAATAAACTATGGGAAGGGGAAAAAAATACCAAATTAAAGAAAAAAATCTGAAAGCTTTAAGATTTTACATTACGCCAAAAGGGGGCGTTTTTTTTAAGTTTTGTGTGTTACCTTTATTTATTAAATATCATGTTCTTCGCACTTAAACCATAAAATTTAATTCAACAGCAATATTCGCAAAAATAATTTTAAAATGAGCGTATCTTTAGAATTCCCGATACACAGTGTCACGCGCTGGAGATAATTTTTTTTTTGTACAGTGTTGCCATTTCTCGCTTTGACATCGTTGAGTTTGTTAATCAAAAATTTGTTGAAGTTTTACGAAATATAAAGTCGATAATAAAACAAATTCCAAATGCGGGCTTCCAGGGGCTCATATTCAGTGGAAGATTACGTCATTCAAAATTTGATGGCTCTAGGTACCACTGTATTATCACAATGCGAGAAACATACATACGTTTATGCAAATTATTTACGACTTAATTTCTTTATATATAACACAGGGCGTTAATATTTGGTGGCAACAATTTGAAAAGTAAAACGGGCATTTAGAGTTTTCAACGCAAAATGCCAAAACGAAGTTAATAGTCCTTCAGGGCTAATGCCTTTTGGGCTAAAAAAAAGAAAACGTAAAACTATTTTACGAATTATTCTATTGGTTAAAAATATCACTAGTGCTGAAGTAGATATGTCTTTTGAAAACCATTTATGACTTCATAGACGATAAAAAGAAAAAAGAAAATTACACTATAACTTCGTTAATACAAGAGCATATAGAAACTTTTATTAACTGAAGAAGATACTTCGCTATTTTCTGATTAGCGCACCCATAAGCCTTATAAATTGAAGAAACGTGCCTTTATTTGACGAATGTTTCTTTTGATTTAAAAACTTTCTGAAAATCACAGTCGTCTTACACAAGGAGTCGAATATTTAAGAATTATGCTTTAAACTTATTTATCCCTTCATCTTTTATATTAAAATATATATATATATATGCTGTTGAACGTTGAAGAATCAGGGTCTATAGAGATAGTTCTAATTATTCTAGAGGGTGTATTCCATAATATTATTTTTTTGCCAGTAAGACTTTTTTCCATTGCTCCCCCCCTTTTTTGTTCTAGTGATCTCCTGTTCTCATGCCCAAGTTTTATGACATTCTCTGAATATCTACAGAAAAGGCTAAACAGCTCAGCCTAATAAACTGTTTTGATGCACTCAGACTAAATAGTATTATGATCGCCACATGGTGTAAGTTGAAAGGCAGAATGATATCGATGGAAAAGAAACGTAAAATTCTAATCCAGTTCTTCAAAATGATGATTTATTAATAATAAGTAACATTCATGAGATGGCTCTACCTAGTAAATATTGTCAAAGATAACATTTTCAGAATAACTCTAAATCTGATTTATTTTTCGGACATCGTTCTCTTCTGCTTATAAATTCTAAGAATAAACATTTATTATTTATATAATTTTAATTCATGAGCTCGCACGCACTTAGTTGTAAATTGCATCTTTAGTCAAATATTTACCTAGTTCTATAAGGTAGGCATTTTCTCCCTCCTGTCTGTATGCCATCGTGGCGTAACGGTGGCACACTCAGCGCGCATTCGAGAGTTCCGCTTTGGAGTCCCGGCGAAAGCATTACTCTCTTTTCATGTTTCCTGCTTCAAAATAACCTAATGACTCTACAGTGGCTCCTGAGCTAAAAGGTGGTGGACAATAGTTCGTCACCCCAGGATTAGGCTCTCTAATCCCCAGTGGCCCTTTAAAAGGGAGAGTATACAAATGTGTCTTTCAAGGTTTGTTTCAAGGTATTTTCTTCCTCCTTTCCTCATCCTTCGTAGTGTAATGGTAGTGCACTCGGTGCGTATTCGAAAGGTCCAGTTTCGAGTACCGGCGAGAGAATTGCTCATTTCTTTAGTTTTCTGATATTGAAAAGCTCTAAGTTACTCAACAGGGGCGTCCGAACTAAAAGGTGGTGGATGACGATTCTTCACCACCAGGATTTGGCGACCAGGAACGTGCTAAAAATCTACGCCCATTGCAGGTTGTTTCTTCACTTTTGTGATTTATTTGAGGCGTGTTTCTCTTCTGTATCGACGCAAATGTATTTAAGAACAAGTGGAGGAAAATATACGATTTTCCAAAGGATATCTTGGAAAACATGCTTTCTGAAAGACCTTGATAGGCTTCTGCTAGCTCAACGTCTTACCCTTAATACTCCCTCAGGAGAGTTCGCCATAACCCTCCTGGTTAAACGAGAATTTGGCTGTTTTTCCCCAACACCGACTGGCAATATTATTTGGCGAGACTTTAGAGTTCCTTTTTATCCGTTTCTGATTTTCCAGCGCCCTCCTTTCCGTTCCTTATTTCCCGATACCTTTCTTTCCGTTTCCCTTTTCTCCGCGCACTGGACCACACACATGCTTGAGTGACACGTGGAATTAATTACAAAGATATCGCGTGTATTTACATGCTTTTATTTAACCGTTACTTCATTTGCTGAATGAACAAATATCTACCGAATATATTTTTCGCCCGTCATAAAGTTTCTTGCTTCTTTTAATTATTATTTATTAATAGTTAATTCCTTAACAGTTAATTATTCATTAACAGTTAATGCCTGGAATGTGAGATGCGTATAAGAAGCAAAGCTAGCCAAAAGAAAAAAGTTTTTCGCCACTTCGACAATTCGTCAATGAATTGATTATTTTTTGTGACGGCACGGATAATCAGAAACTATAAAAAATAAATTTTCAAAAATCGTCTGATGTGTCATTTCATTTTGAATCTTAAATAAAGCATTAAGAAAGCGAAGATTAAATAACACAGTTAAAACATTGCTTATAAATTACATGTGAATGAAATGTGTCCTATCAGCAAACCTGTTTGCTCATCAGATTTCATTGTCTATCCTAGCTTCCGTTCGTCGCTTTATACAGTCATCGGGTTTGATTTCCAGCGTAATTTGAGATAACTGACCATTTCCTTTCTCCTTCTCATATCCCAATGTGTGGCTTCCAGAAGGTACTAAATAAAAGAAATGATATTTGTTGAAACACTTTTAACTACAAATGAAGTGCCAATTAAAAAGGTAGGCGAAACAATACCAATTTTACCGAACTAAACTTAGCAACTGAACTTATTCGTCACCTGTATGGAATATTTTACTCTTAACCGTTCAAGTTCTCACAGAATCAAATTGAACCGCTTCTTGTCACACTTAGGTATGAGGAAAAGCGTCTCTCTACACAGGAGAAAAAATTCTTTTGTGTTACTTAGTCTGTTATCTGAAAATTAAGAAAGACGTAACACTAAAGGCATACTTTCACACTAGCAGGAGTTCCCATTGCAATGATAGCTGGAAGGATTCTGAGAGTGCATTCCTATTTACCGCTTTTTTAAGTGACCTTTGCTTTGTATGATTCTGATACAACCCCGCTCTGAAGACAGCGTTACCAATTAGGCTATAAATCTCCTTTTTTCATTGTCATCAGTTCAGAGTATTGGAAACTACGAAACGACGTGGCTATCTTCGGAGTTACGATCCAGACTACATTTAACCCTGATATCTGGCTATCGAATTTTGACGATACTTTTCAAATTGACCATTCTGTCTCGAGGGAAGCAGTGAAGTGGTTATTTTGAATTGGAGTGATCGAGACAGAAGTGAAGCTACATATAAATATGAAACACGTGTAAACGATCGACATATAAATGTCGCTTCATCATAAAATTATACGAAAATTAACTTACTTTACAACAAAATTTTGAACATATATAATGTAAACTATTAAAGATGTTCTTTGTATACGTTCTTCGATACTTTGCTTTCTGAACTTAGAAAATATACGTTCAAAAATCATGCACCTAAAAAAGATTACTCTGAGTTTTTGAATTGGATGTCAATTTGAAGATTCTAAATTGTAGTCAAGGGATTTAAAAAAAAGTCTTCTAATGAATGATATTTAGTATTTTTTATAGTTAGAATTTTAAATACTTTACAGTGCACTTTTAAGGTATTTTCATTTAAAGTTTCTAATGCCTGTAAGTGATTCTATTGTTTACATTTAGAATTAAAATTATGTTCGCTGCAAATTAAATTTAGAAGCATAGAGAACATTGTTGCCAGTCTAGGATCCATGAGCTAGTTTATTTATCGTCGAAGTTACTAAAGTGTCAGTGTCAGTTAGCAGGATAAAGTGAATTAATTATTTAAAGAGTCATTGTATTTTTACTTCTAATAAATTTCGCAACAAGTTTCGCAAAATATATTCAAATACCCTTATAATATGGTGACTGCAGAATTTCCAATTTTACTATTTCTGTGCAATATACTCTGAGTCCAAAATAAAACCAACTTAGTGATGGAAATTTGTGGATTAAAATAAGTATAGACTGATCGCATCTTGTTTACAAGTTTATTTTTTAATTTTGTCAAGATGATAGAATAGTTTTTTAAATTTTGATTTTTCTCTTTTTATGCCTCTTCTTGTTCATGGAAGGAATACAGAAACTAAATCTTAGAGCTGTTAAAATTGAAATTATTTTTGAGTATGGGATAGCTGTCACTATGTTTTTCCACCTCATTGAAGTATAGTCGTAAATTGAGAAATATATCGAAAAGATTCTTGTACGTCGAATAGCAGCACTTTGCAAAGTAGTTATTTACAAGGCTACGTGGAAAATAGATTCAAGATCTTAGTCTCGTTCGATGGCAACACTTACGTAGACGATAATAATATGGTAGATTAACGTAGCTTAAAGTAACGACTCAGAAATTCTGGAGAAAGTTCATTAAGGTATTTTCTAATGCCGAGAAAGATATTTGAGGGAATAAGAAGGCTTCAGTATTAAAACATAATATTTTGATTCAGTACAACAGACTGTTTTGAGTTAAAGAAAATACATTCAAATTTTTCAAGTAACTAAATATTTTCCTTTATAAACGACGAATTCTTAGTCTTGCTTCCAACTTGGTATTTTTCTTATTTTTCTCATTAATAATTGTAGTTGTAATAAATATATAATGTTTGCTGCCCCAGCTCCGTTGCCTTTATTTTCCTATAGATCCTATACGAACAAGTTTGTAGAGGAAACAAATTTTTATTGGAGGCATAAAGAAGAAAGAAAATTATTTTCATGTCCATCCTCTTTTTTCTTTTAAGCACATTATCTCAAAGATAAGATGTCCAAACATATATATTGAGAAAGTTGACAAATTTTCTATTCGTTGTTGAGAGAAAAAACTCGAAAAACTAGTAGAAAATATATGCTTACTTAAGAAAACTAATTAAAACTAATTATTGTTTCTTTTATCCTTCCCTCCATCCCTCCAAGACTGGCATAATTTTCTTTTGGAGTCCAATAGGTAGATTATCCTTCTTGCAACATTTCTTTCCCAGAGAAAATTCTTTGTTTATGATCTCTCCGAGCACAAAAATGTTAGCAAAACTCTTCCCTTTTCCCAAATTTCCCTTACTAAGAAAAAAAAAGATCCAGAATTTTCTGAATGATAGATTATATTCAGACACGCTCATTGGCGTGACACTATGGAAATCACTTCGAATGCACATTTTATATGGGGAATGTAATCCGCTTAAGTTTACTTAATTTCATTTCCACTGGCACGTTGAAAACGAACTACATCTTCATGTGACAACCATCCACAAAGTAGCTAATACTTCTAGAATTAAAGTTAATTCTACTTGTTTAAACAACGTTATGCTTTGAGAAGTAAATATAGAAATAAAACAATATTAAAACAAAAAGAGGGAAATTATATGCAAATGAGCAATGCCGAAATAAAATTATCTCGGTTGGAATGTGTTGCTTCCTTCCAACGTTAGTTGGCGCTGTAAACAAAAGCTGAATTGGAAAGGCAATTTGGACCTGAAAGTTGGTGCCAGAAATCATATCGAATAATTACTATGCTAATGGAAACGTTTAAATGTAACCGCAATTTCCATACTGTGATCGTAATCCAAGATTCGAATATTTTTTAGTTTAAAACACCTCTTGGGAAAACACGGATTTTACGGGCATTCAAAATGCAACATCGAATTTTATCTTCTTTTCCCCATTTTTTTTATTTTCTATCTTCATTTTTTTTAAGCCTTAACCCTTACGGCTTTTACTATTTTGAGTCTGAAGCTGGAATTTATGTGCGTGCCGGAATTTCAATTTTTTCCTTCTGGAAATTTTATTCCAAGTCTGATGCTGAGCCACAGAAATAGATAGCTGGAAAACCTGCTTTTTTATAGATGAAACTGGCAGCAAGTCCCATGCGTGTTATTTCGCCAGGTTTAGTCGTGATTGAAAATTGATATTTGCTCGTGCCTCGTCAGAAGGAATAAAAAGCCATCTAATCCGAAACTTTATTTCGTTTAATGACTTTGAAAATGTTTCTTGATCAGTTATTAGCGTTAGTAACTTGTTTGAAATACTAGAACTATTTAACTGTTTTTTTGCAAGACTAGTGCTTTCTCGGTGAAAAATAAGAAAACAATATTGTAAGAGTCTTTAAAATAATAATATATAACTGTATAATAAAGAAAGTATAATGTAGAAAATTAACAGTTTTCTCGATCATGCGTGTGATGATGAAAGTATAACGTAGAATTCGTGAAATATAATGCAGAACTCGTGAAATATAATGTAGAACTCGTGAAATATAATGTACTACTCATAATCCTTTTTTTTCTACATCACACTATTTTAAATATCAGTACAGTAAAACACCATTTATACGTCTTTCAAGGGACTTCTCTAAAATTATATAGAAGTGAGAAAGAAGTATAGTAAAAAGTTCAGTTTAAATATACAATATGCATATTTTAGCTGTGGCATTTCAGTGTAACTGTTTTGGAATATTACAATGGAGTTCAATATTACAGTATTTTCTCGTCTTAATTTACAACTATTCGATATTATTAATCGTTCAGTATTATATTATTTTATCGTCTTAAAACAGTAATTTATCGCCTTAATCGTTTGCCCGCCTAAAATAGCTATTGTTATAATAAAGTAGTAAATAAATGATGATTTTAATGACTCCAGTTAATGTAATTTCACCGGTCCAGTTAATAATTAATAATAATTCAAACAAATCTGCTTTTTTTAGTTATTTAAATAATAACAAAAAATCTGGAAGGTTTTAGAAGAATAAATTTAAAAAAAAATAAGTATTATCTTATACTTTGGTAAGCGATCCACTGCTGTGGAGCAGATAAAAATATTTTTATTCGGGCAGTGGCAACACATTTATTTTAAATCTCTGAATTTGTTGATTAAATTTGGAAGGCAAATTTATTTCGCTTTGCTGAGTGGCAACACACTTCTTTTATTTCTCAGAGTTTTTAAACAAAAATTCCTTAAATTCGCACAAAATTAAAAAAAAATTAAGAATAGTTTTTAAAAATCTGAAAGGTTTAACTTTAAATTACTTCCAAAGGACTTTAAATTACGTCCAAAGGGGCGTTTTTTTAATGTTTTGTGTGCTACCTTTATTTATTGAATATCATGCTCTACGTACTCAAACCATAAAATTCAGTTCAACAGCAATACCGCAAGATAATTTAAAATGAGCATATCTTTAGAATTTCAGATACAGAGTCTCGTGCGTTGGAGATAATTTTTTTTTTCGTACAGTGTTGCCACTGCTCGTTTTGAAATCGTCGAGTTTGTTAATCAAAAATTCTTTCAAGTGTTACAAAATAAAAAATCGATAATAAAACAAATTTCAAATTCAAATTAGGGCTTCGACATGCCCATATTCTATGGAAGATTACTTTATTCAAATTTTCATGGCTCTAGGTACCGTTGTTTTATCACAATGCGAGAAATATACATACATTCATGCAGATTCTTCATTATTTAATTTCTTTAAGTATAATATAGGGCATATTTGGGGGCAACAATTTGAAAAGTGATTCGCCGTTTATAATTTTCAAGGCAAAATGCCAAAACAACATAAATAGTCCTTCAAGGCAAATTGCCTCTTTGGACTAATAAATGAAAACCTAATTAAAGCTCCGAGATGTACGTATTCGAGTTAAAACCTATGCGTGTTTAAATTTCGCGGCTGTAGGTGCCACCGTTTTTCCACAATGCGATTATATTTGAAAGATGAATATTTTACATTTTGGAGAGCGGCAACAAACACATTTCTTTTACATCGCTGAGTTTTCTGATTTAATTGAAGCATAAACATATTACGCTTTGACGAGTGGTAACACATTTCTTTTAAATCAATGATTGGAAAATTTATTTCATGTCAATAATAAAAAATAAAAATTTTATTAAGAGCATGAACAGCTGTGAACAGGGGTTCAGCTAAAATGATGTATAAATAAGAAACTTATAAATGATGTTTCATCATCGTAATTTGAATTAAAACAGCAAGATGCTGCGGATCTTAAACTAAATAATTAACAATGTACTCCGTGGTTAACATTGTCATCCACAGATTTAAGCTGGCAGTATTACTTAAATAGATTTGTTAAAGAACAACTAATGAACTATAAAAATTGACTTAGAATAAATTTTGAGAACTAAGCATTCAAAGACTAAACAAAACTTTTTTCTGCAGTCGCAGAAGTAAAAAGTGAAAGTAAAAAGTTCAGATTTTAAATTACGTTCAAAGGGGCGTTTTTTTCAACATTTTGTGTGTTGCCTTTATCTATTAAATGTCATGTTCTTCGCACTTAAACCATCAAATTCAGTTCAAGAGCAATATTGCAAAACAATTTTAAAATGAGCATATCCGTAGAATTTCCCTTACATAGTCTCGCGCGCTGGAGATAAAAATGTTTTGTCTGTACAACGTTGCCATTGCTCGCTTTGAAATCCTTGAGTTTGTTAATCGATAATTCGTTAAAGCTTTACAAAATATGAAATCGTTTATAAAATAAATTCCAAATTTTAAATTTGGGCTTCCAGATGCCCATATTCGGGTGGAAACGCTCAACATTAAAAATTTGATGGCTGTAGGTACCGTTGTTTCATCACAGTGGGATAAACATACATACATTTATACAAATTCTTCATTATTTAATTTCTTTAAATATAATACAGGGGGATAATATTTGGCGGCCTCAATTTGCAAAGTGAAACTGACATTTATAGTGAAACAGCGCAAAATGCCCTTTCGAAACTAATAGCCTTTATGGGCTACCGGCCCTTTGGACTAATAAATTAAATTCACAGTAAATAAAAAAAATCTTGTGACGAACTAGAGATAAATTTTTAAAATTAATCACTATAAAATACTAGCACAATTAATTATTACAGTTAAATACAATTTTAACATCAGAATAAATGTATGAAAATTATTAAGGTGTTAAAAGTGTTTATCACTGTGATGTATTAAGAAATTTAATTGAAATAAAACTATTTTATGGAAATTATGCTATAATGTTCACCTATAATTTTAAAAAAGCAGCACAATTTAGAATTTTAAACAAAAACTTTCAAATATTCATTTTTAGGTATTTTAGTATTTTTTACTTATTTACACTAATAAAAAGCATAAAAATTCTAAGAGAAAATTGTTTGTTTGAAATTTTCTATTAGTTCAGATTTAAATATTATTCCTCAAAGTAGTAGTTATAAATTTCCTCAAGCATAGGAAAAGCTAAAAAAATATACAGGCCTGAAAGTATGCAACAGCTTTATAATTATTTGGGATGTTAATTATGCTTGATAAATATGCTAAATTTTTTAAAATCAATCTCAGTTTCAAAAATAAAAATATGGAGAAGTTCTAATTTGTGAAATGAGGCCCCATAACAGCTTTTTCTTGAAAATTACAGGCTCTGCAATAACCAGCCATTGTTAAGTTTCTGCTAACCGTCCCTACTCCTCCAGATGTGGTCAAGGGGACAGCCGGGAATACGTCAGATAAGGGAGAAAACCCATTTGGGTTGGTCTATTTCTTATAAGGTCTATGGAGCGAAGCTACGTTATCTCTAATATCACTGGAAGGGGTAGAGATTGTAGAGTGGAGGCTAACGTATAAGAAGGAGTATGTTATAATTCTTTATTTTATGAACGATTTATTTTGTAAACGAGTTGATAAGATGACGTCCCAATTTAATAAGAGATTACCTTTTATTGATTTACTGGGGGTGATTTCCTTTGTTAATTAATTTTCACCCTTTGTATTTTTTCTTCGTATTTCAACTATTTTACTGCCTATATGATGGTTATTTCCTATTTTCCTTATTTTCTAAAATTAAAATAAGACACTTATTTTAATTTTTTGTATATTTAATTCCCTTATAATTTCCTATATACTCAGAATGTTACCTTATTTATTAACTCTACTGTTCACAATATCACATTTACTTTCCATAATCTTAATTACATTACTCATTTTTATTATTTCTAAATTACATCACACATTTTTATTATTTATTTCCTTTTACGTAGAATTACTTTTTCATTCCTCTAAATCAATACTCTTAATTTTAACTTACTTGTCATATTTTCCGAGTGTAATTATTAAAATAAGCGTTTTTATTTATTATATGATTCAAATTTAGATGTAATTTTTAACTCTTTTCGCATTTTCAACATTTGGGATCTTCAACATATTCAGTATTTTAACTTATTTCTTATGTTTTCTGATCATATAGATGACCTTTACTTAATTTTAGATGTAACATTTTCAGCTTAATTTATGCATTTTAACCTTCATAACATTTAACATACTCTAATTTTTAACTAATTTGCTATATTTTCACACTATGTACATGACTGTTATTTGATATCTTTCATGCATTTTAACCTTCGTAATTTCCAACATAGTGTCAATTGTAACATAATTCCTATATTTTTTATCATACACATGTAGTTTCCAACATACTCTGAATTTCAACTAATTTATTATATTTTCACACTATATACGTGACTTTCATTTAATTTTAACTACTTTCATACGTTTGAACCTTTGTAATCAAACATGCTCTTAATTTTACCTTAATTCATATATTTTCTTATTTTACATATGAGCTTTATTTAATCTTAGATTTAATTTTTAGCTTCTTTCGTACATTTTAAACCTTCGTAATTTTTAAAGTACTCTAATTTTGAACTTGTTTATTACATTTTCTCTCGATACGCCTCAACTTTATTAAATTTTAGATGTAATATTTATATTTTTTTAAGCTTTCTTCTTTTTAGTTTCCGACATACTCTAAATTTTAACTCTTTTTTTTCTAATTTTCGATTGTAATCACGTTTTTGATTTTAATATTTCAGCTAAATTTACATGTTCAAATTTCGTAAATATACAGATAGTTTTCAAGTAAGCATTTTATTTTATAACCGGTAACTATTACTCATAGCCAATTCGTTGAATAGCCCTTACTTAGTCTATATTTCATAGTACTCTTTTAATTTGCCAGTTATACAATTAATCATTCTGTGTCAATCTTACTATGACTAATTCTACTACTTTACTTCATTAGTAACTTCATTCTAGCTTTCACGCATATTCTAGTATTTACGTATACTTTTTACATCATTTATATCTGAATGCATACTTTTAAGCTCTTCAGTGTTTCCAATTTTCAGTTTTGAACCTCGATTCTCGTTAAGCCAGTTTGATAGATTCCGAATTTTCAAAACGAATGCTCAACTTTCATCTATAATTTTAGGACCCTATTCCCTGTTTCATGTATTCATACAGAAATCTTCCTTATTATTGAGCACTTCTTGCCTTTTAATTCAGCATTTTGTTTTGCTAATTGACTGCATCCATACCATTATTTCTAAGTTTTAAATGTCCCGACTATACAAATGTTTTACTTTATTACCATTTTCTTACACTAAGTACGGATATTTGTGCCATCATGGTCAACTTTCAAGTAACCTTAACGATTATTTACGTTATATGTATAAAAGAAATTCCGAAGATGAAAATTTCGAGTATCAGGTATTAATTACCAAACGTTCAATGTTTGGTTTAACTCGTTCGTTAGCATTTCATCCCTTGTAGTTTCGTTTTATTGATATACGTTTATTTCTAACGCATAATGTTTACACATTTTTTGAATTTAGTTCAGTTCCAACGTAATTCACCAGACCATTTCATATATGATTAAGATAAAATAACACGCTGAAGAGACATTAATTTAGAAGTGAAACAACAAAAATATTTTCAAATTTTCACAGGACTAGTTTCGATGGTTTTTACTGAATCACCATCCTCAGCTGCAAAAGCGCATATATAACGCTGATTTTTGTTGCTTGACTTCTAAATTAACATTTCATATATGGTCTATTTTTTAATTTCTTATACTAGGATTTTCTTTCGTGAATGTCAATTTTCATTAATCTATTTACCAATTTATTTTCTTATTACGAAATCTTGTGAAACACTGCCATACCCTTACACAAAATATATCATTACCAATATACATATAGTTAACAGAAGGAACCAAAGAAAAAAACAATAAGAGCCATTTTACCAAAGTCTCTGCCATATTTTCGAATATTTAATTTTTCTTCATCCCGAATACAGAAATTTCGACATAAAATGCTCATTATATCAGTTAAATATTCCTTACTAATACCCATTTAATGAGGAATAATGAATTTTGAATACAAAATTAAACTCAAATGATATTCCCATTTTCTTATATTTGTACATATAAGTTTGCATATAAGTTTGGAACTTTCTTTGCATTTTCGGAAACTATAATTTAATTAATTTTGCTAAATATTACTTTTTTTTCAAGAGAAAAAATCCAAAGGTTTTCTAAATCATTAAAATCTTCTTGCAGTATATCCTCAGTACAGAATGCTTATTTTAGAACTATTTTCTTAACGCAATATTAAGAACCAAATACGAAGTAAGCATTTTCCACTGTAGAATATTTACTGTTTTACCCAAATGAGGATAGAACTACTACCAAATTTAAGTTATTTACCAGAATTCCCAACAGGATTTATGAAATTTATTATGGAAAGCAACTTATTTACATAAAAATGAGTCTTAACAGATTCTTATCGGCGTTATATTTACTCTCAAAGGGAAGAACCTAAAGTTAACTTAATCTAGCCTTATCAGTATATACGCAAAAGTCATGAATCGTTTTCTAATACAATTAACATTGATACATTGAATACTAATTCAACTCATTTTAAGTAACTTTCAATTAGGACATTTAAAAGATAAGCATATTATTAGATTAGTAATGCTACATATTATTAGACTAGTCCTAAGTGTTATTGGGGGGAAATGCAATTAAATATCTAAGACCCACGTACCCAAGAAATTCCCACTCATTAGAAACGTTAAAACTTTACCAATACTTGAATGAAATGTAAAATCTTGTAATGCATTACTATAAACCCTGAGTAACAAATCATTCCCTATAAGCAGTACACGGTAAAAAAGAGTACTGTTATGATAACTTATCAAGACTTGAGAAGTAAGAGGAAGGTAAAGAGGTATGCATTTAAAACATAATAACAAATGGTTGACAGCTAAATAAAGATACATTTCAATGTAAATAAAACATTTTTATTAAAATACGTACTTACTAGAATAATTTTTTCCTTACAAATTTTCTATTCGATCACGTAAAGGAAACAATGAAATATTCTTCAAATTAATTTAAAATAACTTCATTGTAATAAATACAACAGCAAGTGTCTTGATTAAGTTTTTGAGCAAGTAAAGTTCATTGACAATATTGCTTTATCAGTATTATTCATAGCTTTTTCCAGATTTGTCTCCATTATAGAAGGGGGGCGGCGCTGAGTTGGATGATCGCCTGCACATTCCTCGTAGATAAATACCTCATTGAGACTGGTTAAGTATTCCTCGTAAATAACATTGTTAACTTTCTGCATACACTGCTCGCTAGTTAAATGTTCCAGTTGCTGGCATTTTGATCGCCGTTTTCTTATCTCATGCGGTAACACATTTTGAAATACTGCAGTTTGGATAGTTGTGTTATTTCACTGTCTAAATCTAAAAGTTTATCGGTCTGCTATGACTCTTATTCAAAACAATCTGCTATGAGGCTCTTGAAAAAAAAGTAATATTTAGCAAAATTAATTAAATTATAGTTTCCGAAAATGCACAGAAAGTTCCAAACTTATATATACAAATATAAGAAAATGGAATAATTATTTGGGTGTAATTTTGTATTCAAAAGGCGTTATTCCTCATTAAATGGGTATTAGTAAGGAATATTTAACTGATATAATGAGTATTTTATGATGAAATTTATGTCTTCGGGATGAAGAAAAATAAAATATTCGAAAATATGGCGGAGACTTTGGTAAAATGTCTCTTATTGTTTCTTTTCTTTGGTTCCTTCTGTAAATATATGTATATTGGTAATGATATATGTTGTGTAAAGGTATGGCAGTGTTTCACAAGATTTCGTTCATAAGAAAATAAATTGGTAAATAAATTAATGAAAATTGACATTCACGAAAGAAAATCCTAGTTTAAGAAATTAAAAAAAACCATATATGAAATGATCTGGTGAATTAAGTTGGAACTGAACTAAGTTCGAAAAATGTGTAAGCATTATGCGTTAGAAATAAACGTATATCAATAAAACGAAACTTCAAGAGATGAAATGCTAACCAGCGGGTTAAATAATTGAACGCTTGGTAATTAATACCTGATACTCGAAATTTTCATCTTCGGAATTTCTTTTATACATATAACGTAAATAATCGTTAAGGTTACTTGAAAGTTAACCATGATGGCACAAATATCCGTACTTAGTGTAAGAAAATGGTAATAAAGTAAAAAATTTGTATAGTCGGAACACTTAAAACTTAGAAATAATGGTATGGATGTAGTCCATGTAGCAAAATTAAATGCTGAATTAAAAGGCAAGAAGCGCTCAAAATAACAAGGAAGATTTCTGTATGAAGGTATGAAACAGCGAATAGGGTTCTAAAATTATAGATGAAAGTTGAGCTTTGGTTTTGAAAATTCGGAATCCATCAAACTAGCTTAATGAGAATCGAGGTTCAAAACTGAAAATTGGAAACACTGAAGAGCTTAAAAGCTTGCATTCAGATATAAATGATGTAAGAAATATACATGAATACTGGAATATGCGGGAAATGTTTAAGTTTGAAAGCTCGAATGAAGTAAAGTAGTATAATTAGTCATAGTAAGACTAACACAGAATGATTAATTGTATAACTGGCAAATTAAAAGAGTACTATAAAATATAGACTAAGTAAGGGCTATTCAACGAATTGGCTATGAATAATAATTATCGGTTATAAAATATAATGCTTACTTGAAAACTATCTGTATGTTTAAGAAATTTGAAGATGTAAATTTAGCTGAAATAGTAAAATCAAAAGCGTGATTACAATCGAAAATTACAAAAAAAAGAGTTATAATTTAGAGTATGTCGAAAATTAGAAAAAAAAATGCGTTAAAAAAATATAAATATTACATCTAAAATTGAATCATATACTTAATAAAAACGCTTATTTTAATAATTATGCTCGGAAAATATGACAAGTAAGTTAAAATTAAGAGTATTGATTAACAGGAATGAAAAAGAAATTTTACGTAAAATTATAAGGTTTTTCATCTTCAATCTCTTAATCTTCTTGCTAAGCATACGCTGTGAAACCCTATGTGGAGGACAGTGAGCAAATCTAGGCTATGTCCTTTAGTGTTAAAGAACTACCAAGTCAGAAGGAGGGTTTAAAGGGCCCTTTAATTCAAATAATTACAACTCTCCAACTTGAGAGTAAGCCACTACTTGGGCTGAACTAAAATAATATGAAATAAAGTGTGTTAACAATTCAAATACCTAAGCTTAACCTTAAGTAGGACGGCGAAGGTAGCCTAACTCTCAGTGAAATGCAGTAAAGCGAATTTCACGAGCAAGAACTAGTAATTGCAATTGCCTATGAAGGCGAACTTTCAGTAGACAGAGGAAATCTTTGCACGCACAGCCTTACGGCGATAAATTCAAAACTCTGTCTTCTCCTCGTTAACTCCTGCCTTTTAAACTGTTATCAAATATATGCAATTTGCATAAATATCTCGCTCGCGCTAAATTCGGGCAGCAACTGAAACTCTGAGATATCGATAGGAAAGTTCAAACTCAAAATAACTTGGTTAGTTAAAATAATGAATGCTACAAAATGAAATAAATAATAAAAATGAGTAATGCAATTAAGATTACGGAAAGTAAATGTGATATTATGAACAGAAGATTTAATAAATAAGATAACATTCTCAATATATAGGAAATTATAAAACTTAAAATATACGAAAAAATTAAAATAAGCGTCGTTAAGGATACCTAGGAAATAACTATCATAGCGCAGTAAAACTGTTGAAATACGAAGAAAAAATACAAAAGGTAAAAATTAATTAACAAAGGAAACCACCTCCAGTAAATCAATAAAAGATAATCTCTTATTAAATTGTGACGTCATCTTATCAACTAAATAAAGAATCATAACACACTCCTTCTTATTTGTTAGCCTCCACTCTACAATCTCCTCCCCTTCCGGTGATATTAGGGATGACGTAGCTTCGTTCCCACTAACGTCACTGGCGACGCCCATACCTCAGACCCTGTGCAGGTGAACTCTAATGTTCTCTCTACTAACAACGTTTTTAGTGAATCGACGCAAAATGCCAAAACGAAATTAATAGTTATTTTGGGCAAATTGACCCATTGGACTGGAAAAGGTAAATTCATTCTGTTCGAAGAGTATTGCCTGCGCAGGCAATGCATTTAAGAATGAAGAGTTATTAATGTTAAATTATTACGTACGTTATTGAAAATTTGATGACTCTAGGTACCGCTGTTTTATCATAATGCGAGAAACATACATACATTTGTGCAGATTCTTCATTATTTAATTTCTTTAAATATAACACAGGGCGATGATATTTGGTGGCAACAATTTCAAAAGTTATTCTCCGTTTGTAGTAAATCGACGCAAAAGGACAAAACTAAATTAATAACCCTTCAGAGCTAACGCTCCTTTGGGCTAAAAAAAAGGAAACATGTACTTATGCGAGAAAATATAGAGAAAATTCGTGAATGTTTTTATTAAACACAACGAAAAACTGAAACTTAAGAAAATCTGGTACTTGTGTCTTATCGCAACCAACCTTAGTAGTAATCGCCAAGGATTCAGAATACGCCAAACTCTGGTAACCAGACGCTTAATAAATATTCAGGCAACAATGCTACCATTTTCGTATTGTGTTCTTTTTGTTGTGTTGTAAGTTTGAACGGCTTTTATAGAAAAATTATGATTATTTTTTCTCTTAAAAATCGATTTTAAAGTTTGTGTTTGTGAGATTTTTCTATGATAGAACAAGTTAAGGTAAAAATTCTGCAGGAATACAGTATTTTGCAGAGAAATCGCTAAAGAAACTTATGTTTCGAATCTTTTCTCAAAGCAGCTGTTGCTACGAAGTTTCCACCAGAACAAAATTAAAAACCTGTTTGTAACTAGGTTTACTGGGTTTACTGGTTTTTTTATTGGGTGGGGAGAGGCATATATATAGTTGAACCGTAAAATATTTATGCATGTAATATACATTTTGTTACAATTAAAGTAATTGTTCTTATGTTCTTGTTAAAATTCGCCAAACTACGCCAAGGCGGTTGTAATAATACCGAAAGCAGCAAAAACCTAAGGCGAAGGTAACATCGTAGGAAGAATCTGTATAACTCCATGTTTTACGGTAACCTACAATTGTAATAAATCTCGTAGATTTGATGTATACACCTTAGATTTCACCCCAGAACTAGAAATCTATTGGAGGAAGAACGGGGAACTGCGGTAGCCGCGAAACTGCAAATTTATGGGAGAAGATCTTGAAGCTTTGTATTCGTTGGAAACTTCCAATAAATTCCAATAAAAGTTTTTTTATCCGTATCCTCTCTCTTGCGTTGTCATTGGCCCTTTACCATGCTCTTCTTTGGAAATCATTTATGCCGTATGTTTTCCGCCAATTTTCATCATGCGTGTATCATTCCAACGCCATTCATGGTTGCTCAGTGCTCTGATTAGTTTACGCAGGAATGTAGTGAGTGTTGCCATTCGAAATTTTGCACTGCCACCTTACCGTGAGAGGTCTGTTGTTTTAAATCATTACAATCTGGAGCACATACCTTTAAATAACAATATTTGAAATTTCATTTCGACTGGTTGAGGAGATAGGCCGCTAGGATTTTACATATCGGAGAAGTTTTCTTTTTTGTAGTCATCATGTAGATCCTCTTTGGGAATGATTTCCTTCTTCAACAGTAACAGAAAACTTTTTGAGCGTTGGTGTTAATATTCTTCGGTTGCTGAGTGATTTTAGTGACTTCATTTTGGTTCGGTTGCGAGATACAGAATTGTATGGTAATATGGTTAAGTTCATGACAGCTTCGAATTTTAACATAATTTCAAGTTTATACTTAAAAACATTTCATCAAAAATTCTTTGTAAGACAAACAAACACTCTTGAACCCTTGTGTCTAAATTGTCTCATTCCCCTTTCCTTGAGATGATTATATGGTGAATCAGAAATTTAGGATCTTTATTTTCAGAATCGTTACTAAGAACGGCAGCATTATTTAAATTTTATCTTCTGCCTGAAGGAGTAAGTTAAACATAAAATGTTGCCTGTCAGATATGAAAACTTCTGCTATGTAAATTTTCGTAACATATTTCTATAATTTTCTTCATGTTTCGTATAAATATGAATAGTTCTGTCAGAAAATATTTTCCGAGTACATCTGTGCATCTGTGTTCATCATTAAGCAGAGATCTGAATGGTCTTTCAACGCTCAAATAATATAATCAACTGGTTAAACTAGTTAAATCAGCTATTACTAAATAATGAGGAATCCCGTATGTATGTATGTGTGTTTCTTGCATTGTGGAAAACTGATGATACCAGGAGGCCCAAATTTTCAATGCACAAAGTGGACCACCAGAAGATGTGCTCCTCTAAACTGGAATTTTGAATTACGAATTAATTTTTAGTCCAAAGGGGCTTTGTCCCTGAAGGACTATTGTTTTCTTTTTGCGATTTTGCGTTGATTCACTATAAATGTCCGATTCACTTTTCAAATTGTTGCCATCAAATATTATCGCCCTGCATTATATTTAAAGAAATTAAGTAATGAAGAATCTGCATAAATGTATGTATGTTTCATGCATTGTGATAAAACAACGGCACCTAGAGCCATCTAATTTTGAATAACGTACGTTTCCACTCGAATATAGGCATCCGGAAGCCCAAATTTCGAATTTAGAATTTGCTTCATTATCTGTTTCATATTTTGTAAGACTTTAATGAATTTTTGATGAACAAACTCAAACGATTTAAAAGTGAGCAATAGCAACACTCAACGAAAAAAAAATTATCTCAAGCGCGCGGAACTGTGTATCGGAAATTCAAGAATATGCTCATTTTAAATTATTTTGCGATATTGCTGTTGAACTGAATTTTATGGTTTAAGGGCGAAGAACGTGATATTTAATAAATAAAGGTAACACACAAAAAGTTTAAAAAACACCCCTTTGGACGTAATTTATAATATGAAACCTTTCGATTTTTTTTAATTATTCCATATTTTTTACATATATTGAGCAACAAATTCAGAAGTTTAATAGCTAGTAATGGCAACACTGCTCAGAATAAAGCATTTTTATCTCTAGAGTGCCAGACTGCTGCCATTCTGAAATATGTAAAGTATTTAGATTTCATATTTAATCTGTTTGCTATTGATTAACAAAGCAAGCAATTTTTAAATAATAAACACAGTATTAAGAATAATTTCTGTGCTTTTTAATCTAATTGCTTTAAGTATAAATATCTTTAAATCATGAGATGTTTGATTAAAATATTAAATATTTTTATGAAATTACAGTGCTTGTGTTCATTAAAATCATTATACAATTTTTTCGTTTTGTAATTACTATTTTAAGCGGCTAGTCGCGCAAGCGTTTCATTCTAAAATAATTTAATGAAAAGACAAGAATTAAAAAGTCTTCTCTAATTAATCCTCAAACTGAAACAAACTATTATTCTTTATAATTCTAGAACAGGTGTTCTAGTTTTGATAAAATAAAGCGATTTTCTTAAAGCCATTTTCATATTTAACTCAAAGCAGCTATAATTTTTTTTAAATTAAGCAATCAAAAAATATGTACAGCACTTTCTTCATTATTTACGATACGTTCTTGACTAAATTCCAATTTTCCGGAATCTTTTAAGTATATTTTGTAATTGTTAACCCAAAAGGGCGTTAGCCCTAATGGGGTATTTATTAGTTATCGAAACGAGATTTTCCGATGTCAACTATAAACGGCTGTATCACTTTTCAGATCGTTGCCAGAAAATGTTATCGCCCTGTATAACTTTTAAAGAAATTAAATACTAAATAATCTGCATGTATTTAATGTATGTCCCTCACACTGTGAAAAAAGGACGGTACTTAGGGCCATCTAATTTTGTATAACGTATTCCTACGTACGCATGGAAGCCCGAATTTCGAATTTTATATTTTGTGAAACGTTAATGAATTTTTCATTAACATACCCAATGATTTGAAATCTAGCAATAGCATTACTGTATGGAATAAAAAATTTTTATCTCCAGCGCGAGGGACTGCGTATTGAAAATTCTAAAGGTATGTTGTTTTTAAATATTTTGTGCCTTTGCTGTTGAACGGAATTAGATGTGGCGTAATCCCGAAGAATATGATATTTAATAAATAAATTTAGTGCGGAAAAACATTAATAGTTAATAGTAAAAAAAAAGTTTTGCAAGCCATCTTAGTAAGAATACTTATCATTCATATTGTTACGTTTTTCTCTTCTCTTCTGTAGTTACGTACGTTAAAGCGGTTCGTGGATTTGGAGTGAATAAGAACGGCACTACTCGATAGAGTATCGGAACACACTTTATTAACCAGTACGTTTTTAAGACAGCTCCAAAATCACTTTTACAGTAGTCGAAGAACTACTACAAACACGCTGAGACAATCAGCGACACAGCCTTCAGGCTATAAGGCTATAACGATGAAGACAGCTTCACGGCAAAGCACCAGAGTACAGTTCCCGACTTTGCTTGATCGTTCTCGGAACTCCATGTACTCTTGAGATTCTCCACGCTACAACTCGCGATGCACTCGACGATACACTAGAGTACGATTCCCGACTCGGTTCGGTCGTGCTCGGAGCTCAACACACTCTAAGATAAAACTCGATGATGCACTAACTCGCGATACACTAAGAGATTCTCTCGATGCACTCGACGACCAGCTCGGCACTAGACACCCGCTCACTGACTGACTATCAACTCAGGAGACTCCGCACTGACTCGCACTGACTACCTCGCCGCGTACCAGCAGGGATTATATAGCTTTTGGCTTGTGCTCGAGAACATTCTGGGCTAAACCGGTAAGAATTTGTTCCAGAAGGTTCTCCATCCGTCCATGGCATATCGCCGATTTTGTCGCAAAATGGGCGATTTCTCGCTAAATATGGAACCCTGCCTTCCCTTGCCATTTTCTTGCAACCCTAAACCTGCTTTGTGGGGAAGCAGTCTTACCGCGTCTGGCATTTCTTAACAATATTGATGAATTAAGAGAATGTACGCCAACACTTAACACTAATCGGGAATTCTAAAAGTATGTTGCTAGGGTACTTTTAATTTGTAGAGCTGTATTTGACATAAGTGGAAAGAATATGGGGCTTTATAATTAAGCTAAAAAGACAAAAAGAAATGAATTAGCAGGAGTGAGTGCAATAGAAGACTAATAGACTACGAGCTCAGCAAGAGCATTAAAAAAAGCATTAACATCCCTTTTGGGCAACCCCCCCTTTTTTTACTTCCTTGTACGAAGTAGAAAGGAAGAATTGTAATCGCGAAAAATTTCGGGTAACATATTTTAACCAAAATTCCTATTTTGACCTCTTTCGAATGCAATTTAACGATGTTTTTGAGTGACATCCGCATGTAAGTACAGAATAAAAGACTCTTTTCCCCCAAAATAATTATAAAACTCATTTAAAATGGATTCTGAAGAGTTTTTTTCGTGGCGTATGTGCGTACGTACGTATGTATGTATGTATGTATCTCGCATAACTCAAAAACAAGGAGCCTCAGAACGTTGAAATTTTGTGTATAGGGCTGCTATAACATGGAGATGTGCACCTCGCATTTCGGTTACAATCGGTCGCACCAAATGTATATAAATATATGTATATATATATTCACTTACTCGATTCAGTCAGCTCAGTGTCTTTATTCTTATAAGTGTAAATTGTGCATTTTTTGCTTTAACAATGATTGGATTATGTTTTTCATATCTTTCGGTTAAGATTTTTATGCCTTAGTTAACCTGCATGCAATAATTGTGGAATTATCAACAATTTAAAAGTTTTAAGTGCGGATAAGCCTAATTTTTGTTATGATAGCCGCCGTATTTGTTTACATTTGAAGCTTAGCAGAATCGTGGATTTGTTGCCAATCTAGAGAAACTTAAGCTTCACAATATTAAAGTAACGTCTTCTTTTATTATTGCGAATTAAATTATGCTCGATTCATTCTGGAATTATCATTTAAATTATTAGCTGGTTTTTGCGTACAAATTCTAATTTTAATTGCAAAAATTCTTTTTTTTATTGTTTTAACTGTACTTGGTGTTTTATGTTTTTCTATTTCTTTCAATTTTTAATGAAAATATTTTGAATGTTTATGTATTTTAGCCTTAGCGCGAAGTGAGAATTGAATTAATTAGTAGCACATGCGCATTAGGTAAGAGACGCTGAATCGTCTGTAAAAACTTTTTTTTTTTTTTTTTTGTTTAATTTCTTTTATACATCGTTTTGGATTTTTTATAGTATTTGAATAGAACTTGTGATAATTCTTTAGATGCTTTAATTTTTGCTCACTCTGAGTTATAAAATGAGATGTAACGTTGTTAAGTGAACCTAGCGCTGAAGTGTGGCTATGGTAAATAAATATAGTGAACTTGAAAGAGTGCATTTATTCTATTGTGGTTTAGGCGCTATCGACGAAGTAGATTTAATTCAAAATTCGTTAACTGTTAATTCAAAATGTTTAAATGAAATGGAGGAAATTTCCGTATAATTTAATATTCCGTACGAGGAAGTCATGTGCTGTACACATCAAATTGTTTTTTACTTGTTAATACTAAACGGATCGTTAAATGGATGTTAATATATTAAAATCATTGATGTTTTCTGGCAAATTATTCTTGCATAATATAAGCATGCATTGTAATTGAAATTCCTTTCAAGGTTTTCCCATTTTACACTTTCTTCTCGTAAAGATTTATGAATACAAAATAATCTTAGAAACTTTATACCAACAAATTGTTTTCATGATTAAATGTGTACAAAAGACATTAAAACGTCATAAAATAAAAAGTCCTTTCGAATAAAAATACAAACATTGCAAGCAAAAGTTTTAATATCTTAAATTCACTTCAGAAAACAAATAAACTCCAAAACGAGACAAATGCATTCGAAACAAACGTTTCTTGGTAAATATTTAATTCAAATCGAGATTTCTGAAATTTAATTTTTTGTAACTAGTGAAAGGAAATAGAAAATCAAGCATATTTAATTTAAATTAATTGCAATGTCATGTTTGCTTAAAACCACGTTATCAACTCGTGTGTGTAGCTAGGAAAACTTAAAAACTGCGTTTTGTTTGAAACTAATTTCAGTAGTTTGCTTGAAAATAAAGCTTTCTAATAAATATTTATGTTATTTGTTAGCAAAGAAAAAACACTTTTTGCATTTTGAGTGTTAAAATCATTAATTAAATGAGATGTTGACAGATGTGGTTACAAAAACTATGTTCTTTATTGTAAATTGTTTACAGAATTTAAGACGCATTGCAATATTTTGTGATTATTTAAGTAGCAGAATTTTATTAAAATAAGAGAATGTTTCGACTTGTTAAGATAGATATTTGTTCAGTAACATTTTCTTTTTCTTTCTTTCTTTCTTTTTTTTTTTCATTATGGAGAGAAAATTTGCTTTGGGTAAAATTCCACATTCTTCAATAAACCCAAATTCTAAAACACATCTCCATGTTCAGGAAGTAATTATTTAGGCTAACGGATAATGTAAAATCGTACAGTGATCGTCTGCACGAAAATCTAAAGAATGGTTGGAATCAAATTAGACACGAATAAATGCGTTCAGAATTTTTACCGGTAATTTGTTAATACCTTTAGAATACCTCTCTAATATTTCTGAAGTAATAAGTTAAAAAAGAAATTTAACTTCGAATAAGTTTTACTTGTTCATAGTTAAACATGCATCTTGGCAAAAGTTAGGAAAAAAATAATTTTACGTTTATTTTATCTATAACAATACCGACCAGCGCGGAGCGGTAAATTACTTGAATACTGGTAGTTCGAACCAGATTCAAGTCTTGGTGAATAGGCTGATTGCAGGTGAGTTTTCATGGTTTTCCCCATGTGTCATGTGGATATTAGCCAGTTTCCCTGAAACACTTCTCCACGAAGATGTCCCTTTGATGGATAACTTTGTTGTGCGTTGCCAAATCACCCCACAGATATATAGGAAATTAAATATGACTAACTAACTTAAAATCATACTTAACTGAACTAGGCGCATTAGATTATGATAGAATCCACTAGGAATATCTGCCAAAGGGGGGATGCTTTCGTGAACAACTTTCTAAGGAAAGCCTATTCGTATTCACATTGCACATAGGGAAAACAAATGATAACGATCGAATAGTCAGTGTGCTCGCCTTTCTTTAGCAGAAAAATTCTGAATTCAAACATTTCCGAAGCAAATGTAAAACTGAATAACTGAACCAATTACACGCAAATAATTGAATTAATTACGTGCAAAATTTTTATGATTGCAACTAATTACATGTTAATGTATAAATAATTAAAATACACGAAGTTGCAACTTTTCGAATAATGACTTTAATAAATGTTTTATGTGAATACTTTAAGAGAACATTTGAAAGTCATCTTAATTTTCGCATCCATATATATTTTGGTTAAAAAACATCTTCTAATTAGCAGAACAAAAAACGGAATAAACTGACAACACCCAACAGCACTCCTTTGCTAAATTTTTATAAGTATGATTAAATATAATCCCTCTTCCAGAACCGAAATAAATCATTTTCATTATCCTGTTTTAAATACACTCTATAAATAATGTCCAAAAATAAAGTTTGTTATTATCATGTTTGAAACATTCACTAAAAAGTTACTCATAAAATTTCCTAGATTTTTCTCAACGTAAATTCTTGAAGTTTTACTGTGTTTAAGAAGAACTACAGTTTATGAATTATATGTTATGAAAAATGGGAAGTCGGAATTATAGAATTGAGAAAAAACCCGAGCATTTTTATATTTGTGTTCTTGTTCTGTTACCTTTTATTATTTGCTGTTTATAAATACCTCTGTTCAGTTTCCGACATTTATGAAAAATGTGTATTTCTTAGTTTAATCCAACTTTTCAAAACTTCTGATATATTTCTCAAAGACTAATTCGATGAAATTTTGTTATTTTTATTAAAATAAAAAAAAATAAACAAATTCTGTCGTATGTGTTGTAATAGTGCTGTAGTATACTGTGCTGTAATACGTTATTGTCTTCTTTTAAGAGGATTTTAAGATTCAATGTCCTCCCTGCCCCATCTGTCAGTCGCATAGTTGCATGTTCAATTTATAGAAACCTCTTTTTAGGTACACTAGAAAGTACATATAGAAACCTGTTACTCTCTTATTCTTATCATTCCTTTTATTTTAGCAAAAAGTATTTTCATTTTAAGTGCGCATTCGAACCTGGCCCTTATTTAGCCTTTACATTTGACAATCAAATTCTTCGATAAAAAATTTGAGCTTTACATTGTAATTAGTACAGCATTTTATTATTTTTATTCTTGTCCTATCATTTTACCAATTTTATTGATATTTCTTTCGTTTGAGATTCTTCCAAACTTTTCCCTTGATTATAAATGTTTTATTTCGACATTACCTGTAAAATGTTTTCCTCGTAACGTTTGTTTCTATTTGTGTTCGGACAACAAAAAGGGGTAGGGAAAAGCGACCAACTCAATGAGAGCCTCAAACTTGTATAGATTTTTTGAAGTATTGTATATAAAAAATTTTTTAGAATTAATAACCATTATACTAATTGACGATAGAGGTCTCAGTGAGTTGATCGGAATGAAACCGTTCTTGTTGTTCAGTTAATTGACTTTGTTTAAAGCTTCAAAACACTTTTTCCTTGACAAGTTCTGTTTGGAGCTTTAAATAAAAAAGATTAACTTTGTTTTTCACTGTTTTTGTTTTTTCAACCTTTTTACTTTTTCTGTTCCATATGTATATTATAAAATTTGCAAATTCATAAAAATGCAGATAGGAAGGGGATCATGGTTATTACAATCCTTAAATAGTAATTCTCTCATATATTTCATTTCTCATATTAGATGGTGTAAAACATTTTTGCAACACTACGCGCAGATTTTTCTACTAGTTTTTCTAGTTTTTTTTTCTCAACAACAAATAGAAAATATGTTAAATTTCTCAGTATATATATATATATATATATATATATATATATATATATATTCATAAATGTATTGAACAATTTTTGTCCCCCTAAATTCACTACTAATGCTCTTTTCTGTAAAACATTTGTGTTTGAAAAAGACTATACAGATAATACACGTGTGCTACAAGTTTAAAAATTCGTACTTATTTATCATCGCAACCACCTTAATAGAAATCACCAAAGCTTCAGATTAGACCATACTTAGGTAACCACACGCATAGCAATTATTCAGAGAACCACGCGCATGACAAATATTCAGTTTCTAACGTTGCCATTTTCGTGTGCATTATTTTTGCTGTTTTCTAAGTTCCAACGGTTTTCATAGAAAAATATGATTATTTTTTTTCGTAAACTCGATTTTAAAATTTGTGCTTCTAAGATTGTAGAAGAAAGAGAGGAGAAATTTCTGCAGAAATATATTATTTTATCGCAAAACCGCTAAAGGAATAATGTTTCAAATTCTTTCTCAAAGCGATCGCTACGAAATTTCCATAACAACAAAAACAAAAGCCTATTGCGACTAGATTTGCTGATTGTCTTTTGGTATAAATATATAATTAAAACGTAAAATATGCGTGTAATAATATGTATGTATATATGTAACGTATAGTTTTTTAAAATAAAAGTAATTGTTCTTTTTCTTCTGTAAAATGCGCCAAACTGCGCCAAACTGCGCCAAGGTGGATGCGATAGTGCTTAATATAGACATCCGAGAAGCGTCTACTTGATTTATGTTCAGCAAGAGTGAAGTTTATTTTAAAATATAACAGTCGAATACCTGACGAAGGATGTTGTGAACACAATAAGAAATGTCGTTCATTATTACGCGAAATTCACACTACTGTAAAATAAAAATCGAAAAAAAAATATTATCATATCTCATTAACTATCTCATTGTTTTATAATATTAATTTAAAAAATAATGTTTAGTGCAAAGTGCCTTAGCCCAGAAGAGCTATTCATTTCGTTTTGGCATTTTGTGGCGTTTCACTATAAATGACGTTTCCCTTTTTAAATTATTGCCACCAAATATTACCGCACTGTAATATATTAAAAAAAATAAATAATGAAGAATCTGCATAAATGTATGAATGTTTCTCGCACTGTGATAAAACAACGGTACCTAGAACCATCAAATTTTGAATAACGTAATCTTCCACCCGAATATAGGCATCTGGAAGCCCAAATTTGGAACTGAGAATTTCTTTTATTATCTATTTCATATTTTGCAAAGCATTTATGAGATTTCGATTAAGAAACTCAACGATTTCAAAGCGAGCAATGACAACGCTGTACGGGGGAAAAAGGAGGGGGGGGACATTTTCATCTCTAGCGCTTGAGATTGTGTATCGGAAATTCTAAAGATATACTCCTTTTAAATTATATGATATTGCTGTTGAATTGAATTTTATGGTTTAAGTACGAAGAACATGATATTTAATAAATAAAAGTAACACCCTCAAAACATTAAAAAAAAACGCCCTTTTGCGCCAGTGGTTGCTCTTTCTATCATTTCATTAATATTCTCGAAATTCCTTCTGTTGTTCTCACGTAGGCACAAATTATTTTCTTCGTCGCTTTCACTTTTTAGGAACTACATCACTTCGTGACTTTTTAGGAAGAATGTTCTATTAAAACCTGAGAAACTTAAGTCCTAATTTTTTCCTTATGCCTTATCTGTTGTTTATTTGACTACTTAATTTTTTATTATGAATTTAATGGTGTGATGTTTTTCGCCCGTGTTTTAGTTGTGAAACATCCTCCGAATCTTATTTCATACTTAGAACATTACTTCCAGGTTAATATACTAAGTAACTTTTTAGTCTTAAATGAAAGACGTATCAGTTAGTGACGGCGTAGTTAAATACTGCCAGACACTGATAATTCAGTCCGGATTCTCATCCCGCCGAACATGGTGATTTCACAGCTGTTTTCTTATAGTTTCCCAATGCGTAACATAAATAAGATCCAATTACCTTCAAAGTATCCTCCAGAAAAGCATCCTTTCCCTTAGACAGAGAGATCTCGCTTGCTCGTATGTCATATTCAAATAAACAAACAGACCTTGGACACCACAAATGATCAGTTTTCGCAAGCTACGTTTTTAAGCTAAACTGCACAAATGAACTTCGCGTTCAGCTTACGAGCGTAAATAATATATGAAGTAATAATATATTAATAAATTAGATCAAAGGCTCATGATCAAACACAGAAGTATCCTGCGAGGTACCGGTTATTTGTCACCAATGGAATGGCCAGTTCTGGCCATTCTATTGATGACGAAGAAAGCCTTGGAAGGCCAGAACTGGCCTTGGAAGTTCTGGCCTCCCAAGGCTTTTCTTGATAATTTCAAGAAATTTTGTGAAATGTATTCAATAAAATAGATGTAGATGTACCTTCATAGATGAATAATCGGTCTATTTCAGCGTGATATTTTTACGCATTATGCCTTCACAGAGATCTCCGTAATAAGTACGCCAGATGAACGAGACGAAATTGAATTTTTATTGAAATTGTTATTTATATTAGTTCGTAGTGAAAATATACAGTTTAAAGTAGCCGAAGGCGAACAGCAAATGAAAGGCAGATTCTCCTATCGTCCAGAGATTCCTATTTATAGAGATGCAAATACTCCTGGAAGCTTTAAGAAAATTCGCTTCTTAGTGTATGAAAGCAATTTTCCAAAAACTACTAGAATGTCGACAAGTTGGTGACATTCTAGTAGTTGGAGACATTTCTAGACATAAGCTGCAGCCAGGACCCGGTCGGAAGATTTCTGCCCATATCTCTCTGGTTCTGTTATAGCTACCCTTACAATTTACATGTCGATCGATTGAGGGTTTAAAAGTTCTACAGCATAACATATGAAATGAAGGTTTACAAGTGCAGTAAAGGATCTCAAACTCGATTAAATGAAAATTTACCTTGAAATTATTTTACAAAATGCTCTAAATCAATAAATACATAACTTTATAAAAATACATAGAACCTAGTTTGCAAATAAATAAATATGCTATTCATTTCTAACGAATTTAAATGATAAATCAGATTTAAATTTTTATCATTTCTAATATATTTTATGGCTTACATTTTATAACAATAAAATCCTACAAACAGCTTCTTATCTTCTTAGACTTCAGCGCGGTTTTTATTTTTGTGCTTTTTAAGTAACAGATCATTAAATTTTTTTCGATGTATTAAATTCGGAAATCTATTCAACGCTAATTTTTATATTTTTATGCGATAATTAAAAATCAGTTTTGATTTCTTGGCTATGCAGCACCACTTGTTTTAATAAGTTGGACATGTGCTTGAAGAATTTGCATAAAATTCGGAAATCTATAGAATGGGAATCCTTTTATTGTCAAGAGTTAATTATATATCTGTTTCCAATTTCTTAAGCGTTCATTATTGGCTTTTATTAGATTTCTTATAAAACTAACGTGTTTATTGACTGTAATGCAAGGTTTTGAACAGTGGTGTACTTTTCTTAGAGCATTTTGCGTACAACTGACTATGATCACAAATTTCTTCACATTTAAAAGTATTGGGAACATTTTTCAGTAATATTTTTCTTCAGCATTACTCTAACTCAAAGATCCTTAAAAAGTATTGCATTGATACTATTTTTCAGCTCATATGTCATTCTTCGTTAACTTCGAAAAGCACTTATTAGCCCAAAGGGCGTTAGCCCAGAAACGCTATTAATTTCGTTTTGGCATTTTGCGTTGATTCACTTTTCAAACTGTTGCCACCAAAGATTATAGTCCTATATTATAGTAAAATAAATTAAATAATGAAGAATCTGCATAAATGCATATATGTTTCTCGCAATGAGATAAAACAACGGTACCTTGAGCCATCTAATTTTGAATAACGTAATTTTCCACCGAATATGGGCAACTGGAAGCCCAAATATGGAATTTGTTTTGTTATCGATTTGATATTTTGTAAAACTTTAACGAATTTTCTATTAAAAAACTCAGCAATTTCAAAGCGAGCAATGGCAATACTGCACGAGACAAAAAAAAAAAAATATCTCCATCGGCCGAGATTGTGTATCGGAAATTCTAAAGATATGCTCATTTTAAAATTATTTTGCGACATTGCTGTTGAACTGAATTTTAAGTGCGAAGAACATGATATTTAATAGATAAAGGTAACATACAAAACGTTAAAAGCCTAGCTACACATGAGCCTAGCTACAATTACGTGCGATAAATTCGAGAAGCACTAATATGCATCATTAGAAAACAGGTTAAATAACAGATTCTTAAGATAATAAGAGAATTTAATAGCATCTAAAGAATTATAATACACATTTATTACGTTTTAGTTCTTTCTCTTAATTTTCTTTCCCTTGAAAGGTCTTCCTCGAAGGCATTCCTCCAGTGAGGCAGATAGCCCTGTCAAACTTTGCCACAGTTGATTAAAAAAACATGCTATCTCTACTTAGAGAGATTTACGGGGTTACCCGAAAGTTTTTTACTTTCTTATATGAAGTAAAGAAAGTACTGTAATTGCGAAAAATTTAGGATAACATGTTTCAATTTTATCAATTTAGTGATTATTTTATTTTAATTTAATGTGCACCTTCTGAGTGACTGATTAAATCGGAAATGAGAAAACTGAAAAAAAAAATGATTTCCTTGTATAGCCAAATAATTATACACATTTTTTTTCCTGCACTTCAATTTAACTTATTCCCTCTAATTATATTAACTTAATTAACCGATGCCTCAAGGCGACTTGAAAATGACTTCAAAAATTGCAGATTTTGAAATTAAATATTCTGGTCAATTTTTGTTGTATGGGAGTCTAGTTTCTTGTAGTTTTATTTTTTCATAACGAGTATAAAACTTTGTTAAATATAAGTATAGGAACTCGGAGGTCGAATTAAAAGTTAGATTTCGTTATTTCTCAGAAATTAATAGTTTTAAAATTTTATATCGCCAAAGCATGAATATTTTCGTTATTTGAAACACTTCTGCAATTGGAAATATATGACTACAACAATGTTTGCGAAAATAAAGGCCTGATAAAGACCTTTAAGCCAGGTAAAGGGATGGGTAAATTATATATATATATGCCCAAACCTTTACCCGGCTTGTATGTTTGGTATTGCCTATTGCAATAAAAACGGGAGGTGTACATTTAGATGTTATAACAGCTTCATATGCAAAATTTCAACGTTCTACGGCTAATCGTTTATGAATCATGCGAGATACATACATACTTACATACAGACGTTAAGAAAAAGTCCGTTTTGAATCCATTTTAAATTCATTTTGCAATCCATTTCGGAAAAAAAAAGTTTTTTTCATTCTGTTCGTACGTACAGACGTCATACAAAACAATTGTCGAAATGGATTCGGGAAGGGTCAAAAGTAATATCTCCGTTAAAATATAATACCCAAAAAATGAAACGAATCGGGATTACAATACTTAAAAAAATGAAAACTTAAATAAGAGCATTTTAAAAATTGAATAATTATGTATTAAGACCGAGACTAAAAGTTAAGTGTTTTTGTTTTTAGTTATGTGGTTAAAATATATTTAAAAATACGGTTTTTCCTAATGGAAAAATTGCCTATCAGTGTCTAAATGAATAAAGTTACGTAAAATACATTTTAATTTCTAAAGTAAGAGTGCTTATAAATCGTTAAACAATTAAAATTGCCTAGTTAAAGCGCAGATATATTCTAAAAGCAATAAAACTGCCTATCAGTGGCTGAATGTATAGGTTAGGTTATTCAATTACGGCAAAGCACACGAGGGCTATCTCCTTAAGGGGAGGGATGCCTTCGTGGAGGACTTTCTAAGGGAAACTGGCTCGTATACACGTTACACATGGAGAAAACCACGAAAACGCCCATGCAGCCAGCCCGTTCGCGGGATTCGAACTTCCGACCGAACTACCAGTGTTCAGCGTCTTTACCGCTCGGCCGCTGGTGGGCCGCTGAATGTATAAGATCGTTAAGTTCAGATATAGTTTCCTTTCATTTCCAGTGTTCCATTCGGTAAAAATTTTCATGTTTTCTCATATCTGAAGGGGATGTAAAGCGATACTTTTGCTTTCAAGGGGTTAAGTAATTTGCTAAAGACATTCTCTGTTTCACAAAATTTCTTGCTTTCTTGCTGTAATTAATTAAGTAAAATTTTCAGGTACTGAAAGTAATTAAATGCATCTATGCTGTCTAAACAACTTTTAATAAAATAAATGCATTTTCCCTAATTAAATAAATATTAGTTGAATAAATGTAATTTTTAAACTCATTTCGCATCCGTATTCTTTCTTCCCGTCTGTCGTTTTTCTGGACTTGTCATGTTCTTTTAAATTATATGAATGCCAGTAAACATGTCGGTCGCTAAATTATATGGTTGAAGAATCATTCTCAGCTATAAACATAAAAATTAAATTAGCGTCATTATATTATAAAATCTTAAGAATATCAGTATACAATTCTGAGACTTCCAAAGCTTACAGAAGTTCAGATTTGTTTCAATATTTATATTGGCAATAAACATAAAGCTAGTTTTACAGTAAAGATATAGAAAGCATTAATGTTCTTTCCTTTCCCCATGCAGAATGAAAAATGAAAAATGAACTGTGCTCTCGCCGAATCCGAGTAAAGGATCTTTGTTTTTTTTTGGGGGGGGAGCAGCAGGAGGCATTAACCACTTATGCCATGCGCGCAAGTAAAGAGGAATGCGATAACTTCTTACGCCCCCCCAACTTAAAGGCAATCGGAGAGATGTTCGAGACCCAGTCGATCAAAGCCTAATTTCGGCAAGTTATCATTTACAAAATTTTTGTTCCGATATCCTTTTAGAGGTCTTTAGAATGTTTCGGACTAGAAAACATGGAAAATCTACTAACGACTATGAAACAATTATTCTTGCAACTTTTAAATTAAATGCAGCAAAGAACTTCTGAAAGTGAAAGAATTTAATATGCAGAACTGTAAAGATATTATGCACAAGTACCGATTCAGTATCAGTTGTCTCCTTTGATACTTAGGGCTGCTTAACCAAGTTACATCGTCAGTTAATGTGAGCAGTGCTTGCTCAGACCTTCTAATCTGTTATACACTCGAAAATGGAGACTTCTGGGCTTTTGAATATGCAATCTCAGAACCGAGTTTAACTCGCATAACAGCAGTGGGTCCTAATTTTCATTAATAACCGCGGAAGCTGACATTACTGATGTTGTGCGGTTTCAGCAAAGCATCGTCGTGTCTCCCATTTCAATAACATAATGGACTATCTAGAAACCAGCGCCGAATGAGAGTGCATAAACGTCAGCAATGTTAGTAGTTTCCTGTTCGAATGGCTGCAATGAGATGTATGCTGCTGTTTCAACACATGACAGGCTAAATATTGAAATTCTGCATTGGCATTCCCGTAGGGAGTTAAATCATTTAGGACTCCTGGGAAATCTGAGCCTAGTGTTTTATAACTTAAACAATATTAGATCGTGGCTCTAATTCCCGTACGCTGATGGAACAAATATTCGCAATCAGCCGATGGTTAGGGAGCAAAATTTTGCAAATTATACATACGTAATTGTTGTTTGATAATTTTGCAAAATATTAATACCAACTGAGAAATACAGCCATTTCATATGAATTTATTTTTAACTGTATTACTTTTATTCAAATTATTTTTTCCGCGACATCTTCTTGGCGTCTTAAAATCATAAATCCAGTCAATTTCTGATTTTTCGAGGAAGAAATTCCAGATTAATCAGGCCTTGTCTTGAGAAAAAGAAAAATATGAATACCATATTGTGCAGCTGTTATTGAATTCTGTTGAGATATAGTGTGCGTATAATACAGAGTGTCCATAATTTATTCACGGGATAAGGATATACAGGGTGTTTATAAAGTCCCAGACTCCTTTTGATGTTTAATAACTCATAAAATAATGAAGATATAAGCAAACTTTGGCATTTATTGATGGAATAACTTATATATTTTCCTTTTCAGGTTTGAATATCTTTACTTTTTTGAATATCGTAGCTTATTAATTACATTTTTCTCTCTTTTGTTTTTGCCAACTGTTGCAATTTTATGTTTACTTTTGATGTGTTTGTTCTAGTTCTTTTGTGTGTGATGTTTTATTCGACCGGATATTAAGGAGAATGCATACACCACAAGAGAAAGCACAGATTTTATGGTGGTTTATAGAAACGAAATCCATAATGCAAACACAGAGAAATTGCAGAAGAATTTACCAAAAAGATCCTCCATCCAAAAGCAGCATCTTGCGGTGGAAAAAGAATTTTCTAGAAACTGGAAGTATCGCAGATAATAAACGTTCCGGACGTCCCTGCCCAAGTGATTTTGATGTTGAGCGTGTCAGAGAGACATTTTTACACAATCCTAGAAGATCTGTGAGATCAGCGGCAAGAGAATTTGATATGCCAATTTCGACGATGTACAAGGTTATTAAGAAAAAATTAAGACTGCATGCATAAAGTTCAAATTGTTCAAGTTTCGGAACCAGAAGATAGGCCTAGGAGGATGGCTTTTGCAACAGATATGCTAAGGAGGATAGAAGATGATGCTGAATTTCTGAAGCGCGTAATGTTCTCCGACGAAGCATCTTTTCATCTTTCTGGCATTATTAATCGCCATAATGTGCGCATATGCGAATCTGAAAACCCCCACGAATACCGTGAGGCACAAGGGGATTCCCCAAAGGTTAATGTGCAGTGTGGACTAATGCACGACCGAGTCATTGGGCCTTTCTTTTTTACAGAAAAGACGGTCTCATCAGTCGTATACTTAGACATGTTGGAAAACTTCGTATTTCCACAACTAGAAGAGCTTCAGCCACATGTCTTTTTGCAGCAAGATGGTGCACCACCTCATTGGGGTACCATCCTTCGTAGTTCTTTGAATGACCATTTTACAGGAAGATGAATTGGGCGAGGAGGTCCAATTCCTTGGCCACCCAGATCACCTGATATAATGCTGCTGGACCTTTTTCCTTTGGGGATTTGTAAAGGACAACGTTTACAGGAGAAGAGTGTCGAACATTGATGACCTAAAAGCCTGAATTACAACCGCAATAGCCTCTGTGGATGCCGACATGCTTGCCGGTACCTGGCGTGAAATTGAATATCGCATTGATATTGTCCGTGTGACGAAAGGGGCACACATGGAAGTTCATTGACAAGGGTCATGAAACTTTTTGAGTCTATCTAACCATTTATGTTATTAATTTTAATCTATCTTTATTATTTTATGAGTTATTAAACATCAAAATGGGTCCGGGACTTTATAAACACCATGTATTTTAAATAATGCATGAAACAAGAGATAGGGAAAAAAGAATAACTAAATTTTATTCAGCACTTCAAAGAATTTTATATTAATACACTTCAACACGAGCACCATTAGTTGCTCGACAAATATAAAGTCTGCTCTCGATTTTACCCTAGAAATTATTATGTATTTGCGGAGTCACAACAGCTGTTTCTGTGGGTGATTAAATTTTTTTTCAATTTTTTTTGGTGTTGCGAATCTCTGTAGCATAAACTCAGTTCTTCAAGTACCCCAGAAAAAGGATTCGAGTGGTTTGACATCCGGAGAACCGAGTGGCCATGAAATTGGTCCATTTCTACCATCCCAACGATTTCAAGAGATGGACTAGAAAGTGCGGATTGCACTATGATGGGACTAATTTATTAAAATATCGAATGGTACACAAAATGTGCAATATGTAATCTGTAAAGTAACTAATGTTAACGCTGTAGACACAATATCGTAGATACAATATCTGGAGTTATCCGTTTTACTAATCCCAATGGCCACATGGTATGTGTTACACAATGTAAAATAATATCAGTAATATTGTTGCCGGTTACGGAATCGCTAGTGTTTTTTAAATACTGAGTCCTCATAAGCAGAAAGAAACGAGCAATTTATTATGAAAATAAGATAATAAGCAACACAAACAGAGCAATAAAGCAAGAAATGACTCAAGGAGAACGTGGTATTTCCTCAAATTATTCAAATCATTCTCAGGGTAAGCCCTAAATTAAGTAATTCAGCTAACCGTTAAGTCTCACTGCTAATTCACAACTGAACGCCCTAACTCTTCGATTCCTATTTATACTTTTTAGCATTGGCTTGGGAAACTTCTGGAACAATCGTAAGGTTTTGAACGTGTTTTCGCGAATCTGCCAGAAAGTCGCCAGGTTGGCAAGAAATACCCGAATGTCGTCTACTTGTCGACAAAAAAAGTTTTCTCCGAGGCTCGTCAAGAATGAAATTACTTACATTTCGCTTCCTAATTGAACTATCTTTACAATTCCAATGTTTTTGCACTAAATTAAGAGATTTACAATTCTGTGTAATAAATAAACACAAACTGTAAGACATGTATCCACAAATTAGATTAAACACAAAACAAAGCGTGAAATTATCATTGTAAAAACAATAAATAAACGAAATAAATTAAACTAAAACAACACAAAATGCTAAAACATTGCAAAAAATAAGAATTCGATCAAAAAGGATTAAAAGATTATTTAAAAATGTTTATAATAATATATATATATATATATATATTATTTATTTATTGTGATAAACGACGCACGAAAAGGTGTAAAATGTTGCCTGTTGCAGTGAATTTTAATATCCACGTTTGTAAATTTGCCTTTATTTAATATCTGTCTGGAAAGTTGCCCTTGTTTCAGGTTTGGTCTGTAGCTAATTTTTTTTTCCTCCTTGCTTTGCGCACGTAGCATTCGTCTTTTTATGGAGAAAAGAAAAATAGATGGTAAAGGGAAAGAAAATGGAATGGAAGAAATCATGAATGATGATGCAGAAACACATTAGATATGAAGAAAATGGGAAACACATGAAGAAAATAGGGTTAAAATACGTGAATTAAAATCGGAGACAGAAGCTTAATTTTACAGTATCTGGAAGTTATTCTTGTCCGCAGCAGCATCTAATTTCTTAGTACATAATTCAGAATATATCCGGACATTGTCAGAACATCTATTGTCTCTCAAACTTAAGTAAACTGCTCAGTTATAAAAATAAATTATACGCACGGCTATTGAACTTCTGTATCATAACGACACATAATGAAAATAAAAACGAACACAAAACAAGCTGCGAAATGAAGAAGGAACATAAACAGTCACAGTAACGAATGAAAAAATAATCAGGGTGCGTGCGCGGACTCGAGTGAGTAACTTTGAAAACTCATTTAATTTACGAAACCAAATTAGCTCTTCCCAAATTAACTACTTGCAATTACAAGTATTAGCAGCCTTTAAAATTATAGCATGAGTTATAACTCTAGACGTTATTTTAACTGCTCTTCGATTAATTGGGGTCTCATTAGTGGGCGAATGGTTAAAACGGCTGGACACTTGGTGCTCGACCCAGGTTCAAATCCAGAAAAACCGACTAAATCTCTTTTTATAGTGTTTTTCCATGTATAAGATAAATACAAGCCAGTTTTCTAATAGAGACCTCCATGAAGACATTCATCCTCTTAGGAAGATAACTTTTATGTGCTTTGCCGTATTCAAGTGACCTAGTCGGAAAAACTGCAATTTTTAGTTATAGTTAGTTTTTTAATTAGTTTAGCAGAAAGAAGTGAACAATTTATTATGAAAATAAGATAATAAGTAATACAAACAGCGCAATAGAGCATCTTGACATCATGGACGTAGTCTCTCGGGTTACCTATTAAATTGGAATTTAGACCAGAGGTGGAGAATTTATTTGGATTTGGAAGACCATATTTTATATGAATAATGTATCACAAGTTAGCATTACTGCGAATTTATTACGCATAAAAAAATGGATTTTTAAGTCTAATTATAACGTAAAATATACGTTTAATTAGACAATATGTTAAGAGAAAAGTAAGCAGTATTTCTTAAAAAATAATGTAAGTGCTATATTCTGAAATAAATGCCAAATGTTGCATTTCGATCAAGCACCGGACTGCAGCAGCTAGTAACATCTAATGATGTAATTTTTCCATGTTTGCTGTATATAATTTTACCAATAATTGAACTAGCTGTGTCATAAATGAACAGAAGTAATTATGTCGAGGTATTAATTGCAAACGAGAATATTTAGCTCAGGTTTCAACTAAAATTAGTTTTTAATGATAAATCCTGTTTGCGTAATTTGCGTGTAACAATTGATATAAACTCAGTAACCTTTATTTTTACTTTACACTTCTCCAGCACTCTATTTTTCATTCATAGCAAATTTTATCTTTTAAGAAACGTTTTTTTGGAAATGAGAAAAGTTAAGTAATGGTGTATCTAAAATATTACTCGCTAATAAAATATTATATTAATTCTGCGTTTATTTA
The DNA here is from genome assembly GCA_000611955.2 of Stegodyphus mimosarum. Lineage (NCBI taxonomy): Eukaryota > Metazoa > Arthropoda > Arachnida > Araneae > Eresidae > Stegodyphus > Stegodyphus mimosarum. Next base: position 632,555 of record KK118094.1, on the reverse strand, counting down.
ATATGATTGTCAAGTTAATTGCACTTCATTAAAAATTAATTAACTCTTTTGAGTACGGTGTACGGTGTTGCATTTCAGTGATCGATGATTAAATGGTTTATGTCCCTGCACCCGTGTTTTATGTAGTATGTAGTAAGCCATGCTCTTCGGATGACGGAAGTAATATCATTGAAAAGGGCTGAGACATAAGACATCATCGCCTCATCCTGGAATCACATGGCATTCGAGAATGTGACATCTTCAACATTTTGGAATGGCAAATTAATTTATAATTACCAACTAACTGTAAATAATACTTATCATTGCTCCAATTATTATATCATTTTCTTTAAGAAATTTCTTGTTTATTTCTTCCTGATCGTTTTTCTCGGCGCAACTATAACTCACATGAGTAGCAATAAATCGAAATTATTGGCATGTAAATAGGTAGAGAAGATAAAAATCTGAGAAACAATAATCTAAATTTGAAATTAAGGCACAGGTACGGATTTTTGAAATTATTAAGAGTAAATATTATTACCAATTTTGTATGTATATAAATAATTATAGGAAAATTATCTGCCAAATCATAGTATCCTTTGCATAATGTCCTCTAGAGAGTGAAGCGCAGCCAGTAAATAAGATTATAGGAGCAGGTCCATTTAACATTGAAGTAAATGATTACTGTTGACGAAATAGCGCCAAGCTGGCTATGGTTTCGGTGACATTTTAGTCCGATTCTTGTGTAATTGTAACTGGTCTAATTCCTATGTAATTGTAACTGTATCTTGCCCTATATATAACTGTAACTGTATATGCCTTCTAGCAATTTCGAGAAATCGAAGGTACTGGAAATTTCTCAATGGCCGGGGAGGAGGCATCAATTCTCAGCTGTTTAGTTCAGAGCTGAGTTCGGAGTACTGAGAGATCTCCATGCGAGTTCGCCTTTTAAATGCGCTTTGCGTTGCGTTGTGTTTGAAGGTCTTAGTGGTTTTGACGTTTAACTACTGACTTGGCTCTGTGGTCCCTGCGTATGTAAGGAAAGAGGTGACAGCGATCATTACATTTTTGACTGTGGTGTGACAGAAGGAATGCATCTGATAAAGCCTCACAATAACCTAATTTCGTTTAGAAGATACGCTACAAAGAATAGACATACTAGGTCCAAGATAAGAGACATTCTTCTACATATCCGGAGAACTCGGACTGGATATCCGTCAAGTCTAACTGCATACGTTTAATTTTTATAAAAATGACTTGATTTCACTGTCACAATTTGCTGTTTTAATTTAATGTTTATAAAAATTCAGTTTTTTTGAAATGCGCATTTGGGTTCAATTTAAAGTCTGTAATTTCGCCTCAGAGGATCATTTCTGGTAAATCACAAACTCTAAAATGCATGCTGGTGGGCAGAACTTCCATAACTATTCGCCTTCCGTCTTAGAAAAGGCATTTGATCAAACATTTAGACTTGGGATACCTCAATCGCCTAAAATTTCATGGACAATCTCTTGCCTGTATTACTTGTCAAGATACTTTGCTGAACGTCGCCCAACCCGTGTAATGGTTAGTGACACTAACTGCTGTATCGATATTCCCGAGTTCGAATCCCAGAGAAGGCATGGATGTTTGTATCCATGCGACATGGGGGCACTCAAAATACAGAGCGAGCCGAAAGCCCTCTCGAGAGGTTAATCATAGGAGAAGAGGATGGGAGACCGTCGGACTACTCCCCAGGGTGTTGTCCCTCAGAACTGGGGCGGAAACTTAACAGTTGGCTAGGTTCAGTAATACTTCAATTACCTGTGGTACTACGGAGGTGCTGGCGTAGCTTCTACCTGTACCTCTTAATAAGAAGATCTGACTGAATAATTTTGTGAAAATTTCCAGAACTGTAAAATGTTTACTTTAAGAAAATAAATTTTGTCATAGGTTCTGTTTGCATGTAATCCGTTACGAACCTGTAGGCATGTAAGATTTCTTTCTAAAGTGTCTATTTGGGGAAAATAAGTTTCATCAAGCTGTCTTGGTTCTGCGAGCATTTAAAGCATTCAGCACATTACGAACCCGTACGCACGTAACAAAATGTTTAAACAAATTTCGCTTTCCGTGCTTTGTCAGTTCAGCTGACTGATGTACTGGTTATTAAAAAATACAACATTGATATCGCCTTAATTGTTTATTCTAATATTCCTCAGGAAAAATCTTTTCTTGGAAAAATTACAAAAAATATTTTCTATTAATTTTGTGATTTTCCGGGAGGCAAAATAATATTGTTACTTACATGCGGGTTCGTATGAATTGAATGTATACAGAACCGATGGCAGTTTGATGAAATTAAGCTTCAGTACTAGCTTCCAGTACAAGCTATCAAGCTTTGCAGTTCTGGAACTTTTCGCAAAAGTATTAGTACAGCTCTTCTCAGTTAACAGGGTACAGTCCGTAGTTACAGTTTCAAACTACTAATAATGTTAAACACAACGCATTTCAAAGCGCAACCAAACAGCGAAAATTCCAAGGAGGTCTCTCAATGCTCTAATTTAAAGCTGAACTGAAAACTGAGAAAATGATGCTCTCTACGGTTTTATACATTTTCCTCCAGCCGCCGAGAAATTTTCAGTATCTTCGGTTTCTCAAAATTGCTGGAAGACATACACGATTACAGTTATATAAAACGGTATGTACTTATAATTACTTAGGGATCGGACCCAGATGTCTCTTAGTGATATCCAGGTTTGGCGACTTTTGCGATATCCTGCCAGATATGGCGACAAAAATTAATTGCCAAAACGATCGCCATCTTGGCGTCATTTACCTTAATGTTAAATGGAAGCTTATTTTTCAGGCGAAGCATCGCTTTTCTGAGGCCCTTTGTTTTACATTATACAAGAGATACTACAATTTACATATAACTTCACTCAAATTATTTCGTAACAGTAAATGAGCATAAAATTATAGCACTCTTTAAATCTTATGAAAATTGCTAATTATTATTTATTTGAAAATAATTCTTATTTTATTAAATTCACATAAGTAAATGCAAGTTTGTTAATAAAAAGTTTAAAAAAATTCCTTATAAATTTTCCCCATTTTTCCTTAAATTTTGAATTTATACAGTTATTAAGACTTGAAAAACATTCTAAAACTTTGTTAGACGTTTTAAAATTTGAAAGCTATTTAGTGACATCTTTCATTTCAGATTTCATTCACTTCGAACAAATCAGCTTTTCTTTATTCAAATAGTTTTTGAATTCTTTGAAAGCGTTAAAGTATTCCGAAAAAATTTATATAATGAAGAGGATCTGGATAGCTTTATTAGAAAGTAATTTTTTTATGTTAAAAATAATCAGACAGACTTATTCCTATATTTATGTACCCAAAGATTCGCAAACTAAATTCTACTGTACAGAATATTTCCAAAACTACAAAAGAATATTTTTTAAAATATCACTTTCTCCTTCGAATAGTCCAAGAAAGACTTCAGGGACTGTCATCGAACCATCCGGAACTTGCCGTAGACTATTTAACAGCGCAGAACGGAACTGAAAATTCCGCAGAATCTCGAATATCTGGCCGTGGATGCAGCAGCAACCTCTCCTCGCTGTGAGCATTAGTTCGAACTTCCATCATCAACCCCTTCCCCGTACGGGCAATTTACGAGCCGACAGCCAGGGCTGTGGGTGGCACTTTGACGTGAACAGGAACGAAGGGGATTGTATTACCGTGAACGACTCGCTTTCGGGCCATTACCGCTTGACACGGAACGTGTCACTGGATTCGTATCAGTCCCTGTTGTTCGTGGGATTCATTGAAAGGCTCAAGTGCTTTTATATTGGATCGACGACGACTGTATGGAGAATAGGGTTACAGATTTTTATTATTCTTAGTTTTTTATGCCTTTTATTTTGTGCTTTTATGAAATATATATTGCACACAAAATGCATCCACGTTGACATTTTAGAGAAATCAGCTGAACCATGTTAGAATAAATGTAAATTTTATTTTTTTAAGGTACCTAAGGTGGTATTAATCTGAAACCTTGCTTTTTTTCTCCACTTCAGTTTTGTCTCCGTACCACTTTTTAGATTTTGCCGCCAAATATTACCGCTGTATTATTTTTTAAAGAAGTAATATAGCGAATATAAAAAAAAACTGATGTAGTCATCACAGGACTTCATTGTACGGCCAATTAAATTGTACACATTTTTTGCTACACTTCATTTGAACATATTTCATTCGAGATTTATCTCTCGGTCAACCAATTCAGTTCTCACTCCATGGCAAGATAAAAATACATAGCAACACAAACACTGAATCAAAATTGCAAAATATCAAAGAAAAAAAAATCGGAAAGGTTTCAGATTTTAAATTGCATCTAAAAAGGGCGTCTTTTTTAACATTTTGTGTATTACTTTTATTTATTACATATCATCTCCTTCGCACTTAAACCACAAAATTCAATTCAAGAGCAATATTGGAAAATAATTTTAAAGTGAGCATATCATTAGAATTTCCGATACGCAGTCTCACGCGCTGGAGATAAAATTTTTGTTTCTGTACAATGTTGCCATTGCTCGCTTAGAAATCTTTGAGTTTATTAATAAAAAATTCGTAAAAGTTTTACAAAATATGAAATCGATAATAAAACAAATTCCAAATTTCAAATTTGCGCTTCCAGATGCCCATATTCGCAGGAGGGTTACGTCATTCAAAATTGGATGGCTCTAGCTACCGTTGTTTTATCACAATGCGAAAAACATATATACGTTTATGCAGAATCTTCATTATTTAATTTCTTCAAATATAATACATGGCGATAATACTTGGTGGCAACGATTCGAAAAGTGAAACGGACATTCAGAGTGATTTCCACGCAAAATCGCAAAACGAAAACAATAGTCCTTCAGGCACAATGCCCTTTTGCACTAAAAAAAAACTTAAGATACCGAATACAGTTAAAAAGAGTCTCAGGAAATTGCAGTTAAAATTAGAATTCCTACCCAAAAGCAAGCAATTTGGCCAACGGGCGAAAAACCAAATTTTCCGTTGCATCGAAATTTAGGCTTAACTTCCCACTGGGTAGAGCGATGCTGAGGTTGGTGTACCAAATGACTTAATTCACAGTACTACTACGAGTTTCAAATGCAAATAAATTCGCGCCACATTAGGCTTACCTCCACTTACTCTTTTAAATTGTTGATAATTCTACAACCAGTGCATGTAGATTAATTAAAAACATAAAAACTGGAACATAAAAGCAAAATAACTGACTGAATAATAAAAAAAAGGCAAATTAAGCCCAAAATTAAATTTAATTTTATCAAAGCAAAAAAAGCACAATTTACCAATATAACAGTAAAAAAAACAGAGGTCACCGCGCCACACGTTTGGTACTGCCGATTCCAGTAAAAAAAGGAAGATAATAATTAGATATTATAGAAGCCCCATATACAAAATTCCAATGTTCTACGGCGGCTACTCATTTTTAAGTTATAGGAAACACATACATACGTACGTTCTGATGTACAGACGTGACGAAAAAATCTCTTCTAAATTCATTTTAAATTCCTTTTATAATCGGTTTGGGAAAGAGAGTCCTTTATTCTATACGTGCAGGTGTCACCTCAAAAAATCCTGCAAATGGATATTTTCGTTAAAATATGATACCCGAAATTTTTCGCGGTTACAGTACTTCCTTTATGTCGTACAAGGAGGTAAAAATTACATATCGTTACACAAATAGAAGGATCCTACCATCAAATATTATTCCTGTGTATTATTTTTAAAAAACAATATAACGAATATAAAAAAGGTATGACAACAAAATAAAAGGATGTTGCCAACAAATGTTATCGCTATTACTAGTCATTTTTTTGTTACGAAATGTTATCGCTAGTGTTATTAAAGAAATAACATAGCGAATGTAATATATATATTCCAGCATTTAATGCTTTATCGGGGATTCTTTAGATGTGCGATATGAAATATTTCCAAGCACCAGTTTGTTGCCATTTGGGCGAAGCGTAAGATATTTAATTTTTCTTTTAAATTTAATCTTCTTGTTACTGATCAGCAAAATAAGTGATTTAAAAGCAACAAAGGTAATTTTCTATCTATTTTATTAATTTTGAGCTGGACCCGTGAAATGACACCAGCTGGATCTATTTAAAAACATTATATGCTTCTTTATTTTATTTTTTTTTTTAGTTCTATATTAGGCGGCTGTCTGAGCCAGCTATTTGAAAAGGTCAGCAAATGGGATTCGATGCTATGTTGGAGATTAGTAGCCCTTCTGGCAGGGTCGGATTAAGACTTTCGCAATATTTTGACGGCCCCACCTACATTTACGTTAGTTTTTTCCTCCAATTTCTTCTTTCTCGCACTTAGTTTAGTTACAAAAACATTCCGCGACAAAATTTGCAATGGAAAATTTCTGTGGTGTCTCCTTTCTTTAATTCCCTATACAGATACTTATTTTGATTAATGGTTGATAAAAAAAGGCATGGCAAAACAAAGCATTGCATCGGGAATTCTACACATATGCTGTTTTTAAAAATTTCGTGATTTTGCTGTTGAATTTTATGTGGCGTTAGTAGGACAGAAGTCATATTTAATAATAAAGTTAAAAAGACAAAGATGTTGTGTTAGCAGGAGTGAGTCCAAAAACAAATAGGTAAGTAGAAGCTCAACGACAGCATAAAAAAAAGACCTTAACAAACCGTCTACTTTCGACGTCAGAATTCCGGAAGAATTCAGATTGTCTTTTCTTTTTCCTTTTTGAGTCAAAATTGTTTAATTAAATGGCACAGCCTTTCCAGAGAATAAAATACCCATTAGTAAAGTCCAATCATTTACCTCTCAGCTAACTACTAATCAGGAATGTCACCACAGCCGTCCAACCGGGATAATGGTTAATGACTCTGACTGCCGTACCGAAGGGCTCAGGTTCGAATCCTGGATAAGGCATGGATGCTTGTAGACGCATAGTGGGGAGCTGAAAGTCTTCTCGTTGGTAAGAGAAGAGGGGTGGGAGACATTCGGATCTGTCCGCCCTAGGGTGCTCTCCTTCAAAACTGGGGGCGGAACTAAGAAAAGTCGTACTGCATCGTGGTGACGCATATGCGGTCAAGATCGTAAGGCTGACACTAATGAGGTTGGGGAAAATAAGCGGGTGCGTTAGAGATCATAAGGGGAGATATATTGTAAAAAAAAGTGTTTTTAGGTGTCATTCAGTATCAATATATCAGGAATAAAAACTTGAATGGAGCTACAGAGTTCTCCTCTGTTCTTCACTGTAAGTCAGTAATGAATATAAGGATGGAGACAAATTATATAGAATGCGAAAAGTTTTGAAGTGTTCTTTTATGTATTATACAGTTTAAATACTGCACTTTTTTGGAATATGAATAAGGTATATATCCTTATAATTGAAAATTAAATTATAACTATCAAATGAATTTAATGATCATATTTATTTGTTTACTAACATTTCATTATGGCGTTATTATCGTCTAGGAATTTCCGTCCCTGAGTATGTACTAATACGTACATGTAAGTCACGAGGCTGAAAAGCACTGCTATAAATAAATAATCCGATCCAATTCCAGTTGAACAGCACTAATTTTTTGCGGAAAGTATCCCAGTTTTGAAAAGCTTCGTATTATCTAACATGAAATTAATTACTTAATTATCTTAATGATTTTGTGTGCTTATTTAATTGAATATGGCAAAGCATATGAGGGTTGGCTAGGCATGATTTCATGGAGAATTTTCTAGAAAAAATGGGCTCATATTTACATACCTTAAGCAAATCCACTAAAATGCTTATACACAGTGGTAGGCTGTAAAAGGGCTCATTCAATCCATTTGTTAAATTTGCATCTAAATTTCAATTTTTTTTTGGCTAGTTTATTCATTCAAAGGAAAATACATGCTATTCACTAAACTTCCCACGTTAGTCTGAATAACCTTTAAACCCGATGAACATTATATTTCTGTGACAAGGAGAGCTGTCTGACTGTAGAATCTATTTTACATTCAGCAGCTTGAGCCGAAAAGGTTTATTCTCTATTTTATGTAATTTCTGCTATATTTTCTAATTCTTATATTTTTGTAAATTTAAGTTTAAATTTTATTTTTTTAAAGATATTTTCTTTTTATTCACAAATGTTTGTATTTTCTATTTTTCTAAGAAGTGAAACATTTAATTAGATTCCGATACTTTGTTTTCGTAAGATAAAGTACGAAACCTTTGTTAAAATTTTCAGTGCTCATTGTACAGTGTAGTTCAGTGACCGTATTAATGTTTTTTTTTCTTTTTTTAAAATTTAAATGCTTCAAGAGTAATTAGAAAAGCACGTCATTATCTTCTTATCCTTAAATTCTTCATTAAAAAAACTGCAATAATTAGGTGCTATAATTAGGTGAAATAATTCTCTAAATATAATTCAGAACAGAAAAAATTAGGTACATAAACGGCTTGGAAATGGAATTAGCATTGCGAGTCTCTTTAATGAATACGATGAGGCTTACAAAAAGTCTACGAAGCGAAGTAATTCCGTAGAATGTTTTACAACTCTTTATGATTAAACTGCACTCAGTTACACTTTAGAAACGACTTGTAAATATAATTTAATATAATTTACATATTTTAAAAATATAATACATAATTTTAAAGTATAATTTAATTTGTAATATAATGTAAACAACCGAGTACATCAGTTGACATACCAGTAATGTTAATCACCAGTTATTCATCATATATTTTCCTTCGCATGTCATAGGTTCACATATTCTGTTCTGTTAAGTTCAAGGAAAGCACCCTTTAAAACTTATACTTTACTAGCATCAGGTATGTTCCTTTGGGAAGTAAACTCGTTTTACATTATGCAGATAATCTTAACAACAACAATAATATAGTTCTACAGTCGCTGTCAAATCAAAGGGGACTGTACAATAATTTGTGTCCTCCTTGGATTTGTCGGCCGTGTTTCGTGTGCCTTCCCATTTGTATGTCAAGTCAGAGAGATTGTAAACGTTTATGGCAATCTCCTATGCACATTCTCGTAGAGTAAGTGGTTAACACGCTTATCTAGGAATTATATAATCTTTAATTCAAACCTCAGTTTGGAATACAATTGATTTTCCATTTTTTTCTATCGGAAAATTAAGCATTTTCTATATGTTTAGATAACCAAATGTTAGTATAGACTGGATTCAATTCTTGCTCGAAAATTCTCGCAATATGCGATTCTAGGACATCATGTACGTTGATTTTTGTATTTATTTTTAAAGAAATCAAGAAATGAAATGGAAGAGAAACACGCCAGTGTAAAATTTAAAATTTTCTAGAGAAAGCAACCTTATCTTGTCAGTCTAGTTTGATTAACCTCTTAGCGTTAAGGAAGGAAAATTCCGTATAGAATGGTGGCTTTCGTAATCATTACGCTTGAAAATATCTGCCAGCTTTGAATGTATCTGATTTCGGGAGCATTAAATTGTTTGTAAAGGATTTAACTAATGTTCGAGAAGAAGAAATAAACAGATTTTTTATAGCGAATAATTGCTGGACTCTTGATCCCAATTTTGACATTGTTTTCCAAAAAATATCCATTAAGCTTCTTCAGTTGATGAATTGGATTTCTTTCAACCTTTTCATAATCGCAAAAAAATAATTATTTTCTTCAGTTAAAGACATTAATGTCAAACTATTTTTTTTTTAAGTGCTTTCAGTATTCTGATACCTTAGTTATTCATGCTTTGTTACTATATTCCTTGACAAATGTTGCTATGTTCATACTAATTTTGCTCCGCTCCTTGCTTTCCTTATAAAAATGACCGTCGCTCCGCTCATTTTGAAAACACCTTCTTGCTAATGCAGAAGAAAACCTATTTCTGATCGCCTTGAATTTTAATCAAAATTTGGACCAAAATAAGGTTGCTTTTTGGCCCAATATTTAATGAAGTACCGTTAGCAAAAGTAAGTTATGTCAGAACCAATCTGTTACTTTAACGCTCTCGTTAATGCTGTGCTTCAAATAATAATAAAATTTTTACATAATTATTTTAACACTGATGTTAATGTTTTGCATACATATTCATTTCAGATTAACTGTGCACATATTTTATTTTTTTAATCCGTTAAACCTTCTATGAGTAAAAATCTGCAGAATTTGCTTACTGGTTTTAAATTTTGAAATTTTAGCCTTGAAACCATTTGAAACTTGCTTTAGATCGTTTACTGCAGTTGATAAACTTTTATTACTTTGAAGGTTGATTTTTACTGCTACGCAAAGAACAGAACTTATTCTTTTAAGGTTATCTTATTGGAATGGGAGTAGTACCATAAGTGTCGACTTAGCCGCTGTTTTGCAGTTCTCTTAAGTACAACAGCTAAATTTGGAAAATGAAACCCAGTGTTAAAAAAAAAAAATAAAAAAAAAAAAAAATAGAGGAGATGTTTTTGATGTAAGATTACAAACATGAGTCAAATTTTTAATGTTGTTGTTGTTGCTCCCCTGCCTTGAGCGCCTGACAGGTAACAGTACGATTTGGCTTAGTTCCGCCCCCGATTTTGATGGAGAGCACCCCGGGGGGACGGGTCCGAGGATCTCCCACCCCTCTCCCCTTCCACAAAACCACATGAGAGAACTTTCGGCTCGCCGCATATTTAAAGTGCCGCCATGCCGCACCGACACTATACATTTACAAACATCCATGACTTCTCCGGGATTCGAACATGAGCCCTTCGGCACAGTCAGCGACGCTAACCACTATACCGGTTGGGCGTCAAATTTTTAATGTTGAAGACATAAAATGGACCCAGTATCAGGTTTGGAACATATGGTTAAATGGCACTCGTGCTAAAGAGAAGGCAAATAATTTGACTTAATTGTTGGTTTTATTGATGCCAGTGGAATTTACAAACTGGTACAAAAGTAGTGTGTCTTCAGCAAGTTTAACTACCACTTCAACAACTTTAGTACTCGTAATCGAAGCAGTCTGAAGAAAACTGCGCTTGTCAATGTGGAGGATTCTATAAAACACATGCTCCCAGTTAATGACTTCAATGACAAATGCAAACGTGATGACATCATTGAATTTCCATGACAAAACTACACATATGGAATTTAGATGAGGCATATTTTTCAAGTGATTTATCTAGGCTGAAAGAAGGTGTAAGAATTGAGTTCAAATTTGTCACCGATATTGAAGGTTTAAAGAAACGTTGCAAGAAAATATATGTCTCAAGCATTCATTATAATTTTTCATAATTAAATCATATTAAACAAAATTGTTTTGTGAATATGCGCGGTAAGTAAAAGGAATCAGTCTCTTACAAATGTTTGTAGCAAACAATGCAACTGGCATATGTTTACCCGTGCTGTGACATTTATTATAGATGCGCTGTCTGAGATTCTTTGCTATATGACTTGCATCTAGTTTGTAGTCCAAGGAACAATACCGTGTTCTTTACCTGCCCTTCAAGTTCTCTAGACATCAGTCCTTGCAATTTTTTGCTTCCTTCCGTGTAGAAGTCACTCTGGCGAAATCAAAAGTATTATCTAACTGAAATCCGTAATGAATTATGTGTTTTGTTACATTGTGCAATACATAACGGCTCTAAAATATCTGGCAAAAATGTTATTTCAGGTAGAGGGAGATGGAAATCATCAGATTTTATAATCGAATGTATATGTGAAAATGGCTCGGCTAGGTTATAAGGTTTTTCTTCCTCCTTACCGCGTAACTTCATAATGTAAGCACATCCAATTAGCAATCTGAAGAGCCGGATTCGAATCTCGGCAAGGGAGTTGTACATTTTTTGTGTCTCCGACTGCGAATTCGAAATAAAAACCTAATTGTTCTACAAGGTGAAAAGAAGCCATTGTGAAGATGGTTCGGTGATAGCTGTTTATTGACATAAATCTTCATTCTCAATGTAGATTTCAAACGGTACGCATAGCTACACGAAAGCAGAACTCTTTCGTGTAGCTATACGTACGACTGGAAACCGAGCAGTTGTTCAAAAATGTAGAATGAATTCTGAATGAATAACTATCGATTCGCCAAACGTCAGAACTTATTAAATGGCATATGAGTAATTTTGTGCTATTGTAGATGTCACACTTTCAAGTACATATTGATTGCAAGAGCTGAGAGATTAAATGTTTGTTTCTTTTGACTTGAGTTTCTTTCTTAAACTGTCGTTCATACTTTCCTTACGTACCAGTACACCCATGCGCCATTTCTGCTCCCGCATTTCATTACAGAATTTGTTTATTTCTGTCCAACGTACCTGCTTTACGTTTAAAATCCTCTTTGCATAAAAAGACTCTGGAACTAAATTTACACGAAAAACACTATCTAGCAAGTCCCAACTCACTCTAGTGAACCGCACAGTGAAACTGACTTGTTATTCTGTTGTCAACCGTAATGGGTCCTTTTAATTTTTGCTAAATAATATGCGTAATTTCTGGAGTGACTGGTGCGCATCAGAAAAATTAGAAGGGACAGAAGAAGGCAATTTAAAAGTAACGGGTAATAAAAGCTTAAAATACAACAAACTCCACAACTTAATAACCGTGCGAGGCATCATCTATCGTTACACTTAACGAAAGATTAAAATTAGCCTCAGCAAGCGTGCACATTCTAAAACAAACAGCGGTTGTGAGTTTAATTAACGATATCTGCCACGCCTAATAATAACACATTGTTAACACCGTATCTCGCAGAATCCATTGAATAATTCATATCACTCGATTCCTCCTCCAAGCTGTCTACGTAGCAAACAACCAAACGAAAAAATAAGTGACCGAGTTTTCTCTTGCCTGCCAACTTCAAATCTCATGAGGAAACATGAGCCGAATACGCTCATTTAAATCAACGAGAAACATAAACACCATCAGAGAGCAGCTTTCAACTGCAGCTCATTACTATTCGAAACGACCGATAGATACCATGGGGTATCAAGATGCATTTTCCTCTTGCCTGTACGAGTGAGAATAATGGAAGGGCGTCTCTTTCTCCTGAGACGCAAAAATTTGCATTCCAACGATAATGGAATTAGCTGGATTAAGAAACGTTTAGAACAATCCATTTGCATTTAAGTTCAATATCAGTAAAATGTTTAATCAATTTTTAAAAGTTATTTACGAAGTAAGAAACGGGAACGGTTACGCAAATTTGCATAAATTGATTAAATTCTTTGTTACAATTGCCTTTGTAATACATGATGGGAAATAGGTATTTTGAAATAACAAGTTGGTTTCAGTTATGGAAAGAAAGGCCGGATATAGCATATCCAAATCTATAGAAAGTGAATAAAATTTCGTAACAGTAAAATATAAGACTTTGAAGTTTTAAAATAACTACTGTACTTCCTCGGATATCCCCCTCCCTTTTTTAATAATTTTATCGTCCAAAAATCCAGAAAGGAAAGTTATGCGACTGAATTCCTAAAGGGTGGTTGCAGTAAAAACGTAAAAAATGAAAACAAGTCATGCGTAAACCATAAGTAACTATCGCAATTTCATTTCTTTCAACGAATTTCTGTATTTCAGTAAGAATACATACAAACATTCAAATAAGAATGCGTATTAAAATTAACATTAGAATAACGAATATATCTTCATTTCAACTTTCCTGCAGCTGGAATCTTGCCCGCTCTTATTGTTGTCTCTGCTGATCTTTAGACCTCAGGACTTTCATAAATATTTAGAGAAGGCGGGTGTGCAGCCAATTGGGCGAAATCGTAGTCTGCATTGGCAAAATCGTAAACTGAATGTCAGTACATATTTGCTTCGCTGTGGAATTCGGTTCTTATATTAAATTGATATAATGTTCAACGGTTAAACGAGAAAGGTTCAGCGTTGATTGCCAAACATTTAAACGAGAAATAACAGGAAGTGCTGTAATAATAAGCAAATGGAATCGGTGAAACTTTAGTAAATTTGGAACACTACAGTTTCGGAGGTCTGCTCTGCTCCATTAATATACACTGCTCGACATTGAAAATGCAACACCAAGAAGGAGTGGTTAGAAATTTATGCAAATTTTAGAGTAGACGCACGTCACTGAGTTATGCGAATGATGTGAAATGCGCAGCTCTCCGACGCACGTGAAATAAGATATAAGGGAAGGAACGTGCAGAATGGGCAACATTCGTGTCGTTATTTCTGCCAGACGAATTATCGAAGAAATTGTCCCGGAGGATACGTGTAATAGGAGAGAATGCCAGGCCGTCGTCAATGAAGGCACTTCCAGCAGATAGATGATTTTACGAGGGGTATGGTGATCCGACTGAGAAGGGAGAGTTGGTTCTTACGTCAAATCGGAGCTGGTACACACATGGATTTGCTTACATCAAATTGCAGCTGATACCCACATGGATGCGAGCACGGTGCATCAGCTATGGCGAACATGATTGAAACAAGGGAATGTGGGAAGAAGGAGGGCTGCAGGTGCAGCCAGACTGACGTCAGCACGCGTGGATCCACGCATTCGCCGACAAGCTGTGGCGGTCCCGGAAGTCACTTGTACCGCGATTCTGCAGCATTTGCAAGATACCTTGGATGTTCCCGTGTCTTCCAGAACCATTTCCCGTCGATTGGTTGAACGTGGCCTGCACTCACGACGTCCGTTAAGAATACTGCCGTTGACCCCGCAGCATAGACGCCAACGTTTAGAATAGTGCCGGATTGGAGCGATGTGGATGACAGAATGGCGAAACGTCGTGTTCTCAGATGAGTCACGCTTCTGTTTATCCAGTGACAATCGCCTCATACGTGTGTGGCGTCGATGTGGAGACAGATCTAATCCAACAGTAACTGTGGACCGCTCCACCGCGCGACGACGTGGCTAATGGTTTGGGGCGCTATTGCCTACGATTCCAGGTCACATCTAGTTCGTATTCAGGGCACTATGACGGCCCAACGATACTTGGATAATGTACTGCGGCCAGTGGCAATCTCCTACCTTCAGGGGCTGCCTAATGCAATTTTTCAGGAGGATAATGCCCGACCACACAGTGCTCGCATCTGCCAACATGCTCTGCAAGGTATACAGATGCTTCCCTGGCCACCGTACTCTCCTGAACTGTCACCAATCGAACATGTGTGGGATATGATTGGACGCCGTTAGCAGACTCTGCCTCGTTCAGAAGATGAACTGTGGCAAATGGTTGAAAGGGAATGGAGAGCCATCCCTCAGGCACCATCCGCACTCTTATTGACTCTATGCCTAGACGTGTTTCTTCGTGCATCGCTGTCCGCAGTGGTCCTACGTCCTACTGAGCCGACTCCGTTCTCGCTCTGTATTCTGACTATCATTTTGAAATAAAGGTCACTTATTGCTGTTTGCTGTCTCTGTCTTTTTTCCAAATTCCATCACTTTCTAACCACTCCTTCTTGGTATTGCATTTTCAATGTCGAGCAGTGTAATTTGCAGTTCGTTACCTATAAACCCCGCTTTCATTCAAAATCTGAATATCTGCGATGATATGAATATAATATGAATTCCAGACATAAATATTTGTAGTATAGTATTCCTAGCTAAGGCTGTTTACCATCGTAAATTTCGGTAAATAATTAAATCCAAATGATTGCATCATTTTGTGCATTGTTACAATATTGTGTATTGTTTTATTTATTTGTTTGTTTTATTTTTTTCCATTTAAGCTAATAACTTTAAGGTGTATTTCTGTGAAACTGAATTTACGGCCTGTTGTTTTGTATGTAATTGTGGCTCCATGTTTACTTCTGGTGCGCAATTGTAATGTTTGTGATTCTGAATCCAACAACGTTTAAATTATGAAACTAGCTCAATTAAAAGGCGATCGTTATAAACCGAAACGCTCCCTCCTGGACCTTGGCGATAAATTTTCTTAGGCAATTTGGCGACATTTGGCTCTTCTTTTCCAACTTGGCTACTTTATGGAAGTTTCGGCAAAATGCATTTTTGGAGTTCTAAAAGCAGTTTTACCCGAAACTTCTCTTTCAACACCATATAAATACCACAAATTCCCGAACTCCGTGTAGCACCATATACATACGGCTTCGACGGCCAACAATCGACAAATCAGTTGTCAGAAAGACCATCGTTCAGACAGAGTTGCCAGAATTGCATTTTAGAGTTTATTCTGAAGGATAGCGATAATTTTTAACATTTCTTGTATGTTAAGGAGTATTTGTCTGCATTTTCTATCAGTTATTTACAGGTAATTATTCAGCTATGTTTTACGACTAGTTAGAATAAACTGCCAAAATCTTCTTTCTCACCTGGCATGGTTGTTTAAAGAAACATCTTCGAGACCCGCAGCATGCGCCAGTGTGTATTATTCGAACAAACATTCTTAATGATTTCAATTCAAAGTATAATGATGGTGCCCTTGATCTCTATTCAAAATGTAACAATTTCCATTTCTCTACAGCCGAAATTGTTTAAACAACGTCTTCCACTGGCGAAATAGATTCTACGTAGGCGTTTCATATCTATAGAAGTCTCTCAGTTGTGGTAAATGACCCCAATCCTAAAATCTTTATCTCACTTTACCGTCAGGTCTTGAAAAATTTATTTTTCATTTGTTTTCCTTCTACCTTTCTACTACCAGACGGCGCTAGAAGCTTTGTTTTCCGTCAAATAGCTAGAAAATTCTTGAAAATTAATCTCTTGCTTTCTCTTACGTGCATAACTTTTCCAGTCATTTTCCTTCTTACAGTTGAAGAAGGAGGTTATGTTAATCTTCGAAATTATAGTCGGCAAAATTACTCGTGTTGCGCTGACTTATGATTAGTTGTTTCAACATTTAGTTCTTCTGCGTGTTCTTTTGTTACGTAAGATTTATAATTTATAGTTTCAAGATCTGTTTATTAACAGTTTTCATCTTCGAATTTCTCAGATCTCAGTGCATTTAGTTAGTTTCATCATGCATTCCTCCACGAAAAGAAAGCTGGAATGAAAACCAAACGTTAACAATTCTTCCCGTATTCCACAATTTGTAATAAATTAGTTGACTGCAAGGCAAGGTTTTGTATGTAAGATTTTATATAACATTTCCAATACTTTAATTGGGCTTTCGAATCCCTCATTTCAAATACGCAGAGCTGTGGAACCTTCTACAATACGGAGTATAAAAGCAGGTATTCCTCAAGACTCTTTGTTGGAATTTGCCTTTTCAGTATTTACATGTATAACAAACTATCATCTTTCCCTGTGAGGAGTCTTGTGGTGTAAATGGTTAGCACACTCAGCCAAGAATTAGAAGATTAGTGGTTCGCATCCCGGCGAGGCTACATTTGATTCTTCATGCTTCCTGTTTCAAAAGAAATCTAACGGAGTTATCACATACAAGGGCAAACAACTACAAGAAACTTTTTAGAGAAGCGCGTTTATTCCGGCACTAGGAGATTACTGCCAAGCTTCCTGTTCAAACAGCCAAAGCAGTTCGACTCAGCTATCTGTTGCAAAGGTGAGGCTGAAGACAGAGTTTCGCTTGCAGCTCTATCTCGCGTACGAGATGAAGGGAAGAATATACATCTGGCCGGGTATGGCGTTGGTCAGTGAATCAGTGCTGAAAGTGAAGATCCTCGGAAATACGTTTTCGATGCGCAGCTGAGGACCGTTAGCAGGTCTGATAGCAATTTAATCGTCTAGATAGTAATGCACAAGAACATTTAGTGGACGATAATTCTTCATCACATGGATTTGGTAGACTTGATCTTGTGCCCCTCTCTAGCTGCTGTTTGAGTAACGAAGAATGTAAAGAAGCATCGTATTTCCCCGCGAGTGCTCTCGAAGTATAAAATGATTACCAACCCCACTTAACAAGTTGAAAATTCTTTAACTTAACTGCATATTATTTACTTACAATGATTATTTACAAATTTGTATTAATTGCAAACTTTGTGTATTAGCTTGCACAAATGGGGGGAGGGTTGTGTAAAAGGAAAATAACTTACCAACTTCATGAAATTGTGTTTGTTATTTAGTCTAGAAGGAAAAAATTAGTGTCTGACTTCCTTAATTTAGCATATAAGCGTATGACATAGAATAACTTGTTGAATGTTTGTAATTAGTGAAATTATTTGTCCTATGGCAGTTTGTTCAATATGGGAAATTTAATTATTATTCAAATGCTTTAATCCAGCAGTAGCCGAGTAGTTTAAGATTCCTGAATACTTGCATTCGACCGGGGTTCGAACCCAGGCGCACGAAGTGGGTGCACGGTTGGTTTTTGCATTTTTTTCCCATACGTAATGTAAATGCATGTCAGTTTCCTGCACGAAGGCATCCTTTCCACAGGCAGATAGCCTTCGTGTGCTTTGCCGTATCCAAAATAAATTACTCTAACAAAGCCGCATCATTGAATCATTGATTAATCATTAAATTATTCAGAGAAAATTCAAAACTGCTGCATAATTTTACTGGGAATATTAAGACAACTTTTAAATCTGTTTCCAAAGTAGGAAGCCATCGTATAGCTCTCAAGAAATTTCCCGAAGGAAAAATATCCATATAAATATGATCGATGAATATTGTTCTCGGTTCCAGTCAATTCTTTTTGCGTTTTCTTCAGAATATTAATTTTTCATTTGGAATTTGAGTACCATGTATTCATATTTATTTCCATTAATCATGAAATTCTACATAAATAGAAAAATAAGTTAACTAACGAATGAAAAAATAATAATAAAAGAAAATAATTTACCAATTTAATGAAATTGTAGTTGATGTATAGTTCAAAAAAAGAAAAAAGAAATAATGTCAGAACTCTAATTAATGTAAATTACTAGATTAAATCACGCTCAGTAAAATAATATCTCGGAATGTTGTTTTTTTTCCGTAAAAAAAAGATCATCTAAGTTATTTACGATAGCTGATATCATTCCTTATGATTAATGCAAAAACGCGATGTTGAAATTAATTATTCTCTTTAGATTAAAAATGTGATAAATGTTGTTGAAATCTCGATGCTCTTAAGAAAAAGTAATTAATAAATTCGTCTAAAAAGATTTAAGCGTGAGGAAAATAAATATCTAACTTCTTTTGTTAATTAATTAAAACTTTTAAGTGTATACGACTAACTGTTTAAAATAAAAGAATGATGTTTTAAGGATTTTTTTCTTATAGTGATGTAAATTTTATGCTTTTTTAAATAAATTTAGGGCACAAAATATTATTCTTTGAAGTAAAATCTGAAATTCGGGGTTTCAGATTGCAGCTAAAAGTTAACAAATACATACCTAAATTAAACAGAACCTCGCGTAATAATTTCTCTTACTTTTCAACTAACTCGAAACTGCATTACTTTATTTTTAGGTTTACTGCAATGGGAGAGAAACAACTTTTTAAATACATTCCCCCTTTTTGTGAGCGTTTATATGATTATAAATTAGGCATTTAATGTTCAAAACTTACGTAAGCAGCAACAATAAATAGCAAAGAGCTGCATGTTTTAAAAACTGATTTTATAATGTGCAGCATCATTTACTTTTAACCACTTCTTCCACCTTGTGGTGTAGGTGATTAGTGCTTCAAGCTAGAAATCAAAAGACTCATGGTTCGAATCCCGGCAACAGCACAATTTATTTATCACATTTTTTTACTCCGAAAACTGTATAGTATACTATACATGGTATATTCGCAACTACAAAATACATGAAGAACTGAATGTTATGCATCCTAAAAACATATACTATAAGCTAGGCAAGAAAGCTTTTGAAAACTACTTTTGTTACTTATGTAAATTATCAAATATAAATTCAGTGAAACTCTTAATTGTTTTGACTTTAAGGAGTTACTATGATGAACATTCTTTAAACTGGCATGATTCATAAAACAAATTATTGACAATGTTAGTGACTTCATGATTGGCCCATTAGCCCCTTGGTCCACCAGAGGCACTTTGGTAACTGTACCATTCTAGTCCGAAATAAAAGAAGTGTGCTACCACTTGGCAAAAAGCAATATATTTATCTTACGAATTTAATTAACAAACTTAGAGATTTAAAAGAAATGCGTTCTTATCTTCGGAATTAAAGCACATTTAGCTTTCAATCCACAATGTGTTGTGGTTTCATATGAAATTTAAATTTATTTCAAATTCATTCTGTTATTAAATAATATATCTAAATTATTTAAACTCAATAAATAAAGATTCGTTTAAATTTTTATTATTTACTAGCTGTATCCGCGAAATTACATTAGCTAAATTCATTAAAATCATTATATATATTTTTCTTTCTTACAATAACTATTTTAAACGGCTAGTATGTTAAATACTTTTGCTTACCTTTGTCTTATATTAATTCTGTATTCAAAGAGCAATTTTTTAAATTACATGAGCTGTGTAAATTATAAGGCTAAAGACTTGATAAAAAGGTTCGCTATAAATTTTCATAATTCCGTTATTCAAATTTGACGGCTCTAGGTACCTTCGTTTTTCACAGTGCGAGAAACATACCTACATTCACGTACATTCTCCTTTATTTAATTTCTTTTCAAATAATACAGGGCGATAATATTTGGTGGCACAATTTTGAACAGTGATTCAAGACAAAATCCCGTTTCGAAATTAATAGCCTGAGCTAACGTCCCTTTGGGCTAATATATAATCTCAATTGTTCCTTTTCAAAGGCTACTGATTACTGCTTTCGCCGAGGAAAGTACATTATACATTCCATCATCTGCGCGTCCCACAGTTTAATGTTCAAAGTAATTTCTCACATCTTTACAGTTAATTCATTAACTAAGTCTCCTGGGAGAAGTGCAATCATATATAGCGTAAAATTATTCACATCTTCAATTCATATTTTAACTAGAACTGTCTGAATTTAAATCTTACATTTTATATTCTCTCCTGTTGTAATAATATGGGGCATTCTATGATTTTGGATATTATTAGAACTTTGCCAAAAACTGCACATAAATAATTTGACTGCAAAATGACGCATTCAAAAACAAAGTAATGATTCTTCAAGTGTTTATATATTCTGTTATGAAAATAGTTTAACATGTTCTGTTTATGAATCCTACGACTTGAAAAGGAAATTTGGTCTATGCAAACTTTAAAACCTAAAATGTATCTGAAGACTTGAAACTTATAGAAATAGGTGCAGATAAATCTACTGTTTCGCAATTTAAAGATGCTGGTATTAGTTATTTTGAATTTTTTTCGTGAAACAGGACCAATACAATTTTATATAAGTGATTAATTGAATAATGACCTTTGGATAGTTAATAAGTTCTATTAACTGCTATGCATAGCATTGTTTTTTACTCATTTTCAGTTTTTGAATACTTCTTTCTTAACTTTTTCGCTAAAAATTTGGTAGTTACATTAAAGTTATTAAATATAGAAGTACCTCTTGTTCTTTCTTGCCCTTGCAAATCATTAGACAAATATGCGTTTAAAACTTTTGAAATCAAAATACCCGCCTGCGATGCTATCAATCATATGTGATGATTTGTATGTGCTGAATTTGTAACCATGATACTTTCCACAACGATGTTCTAAAACTGCGAAGTTTTTTAACCGCTTTGTTTACGAAATGAAGCTATGCACCACAATGCTTTTGAATTGCTCTGTTTTCTCTTTGCTGTCTTTTCTCCCATATTATTTTCCCCTTAAGTTATTTTCTCCGCTGGCCAGATAGTGTTTAGGAAAGCCGATGCGATACCGAAGGGCTCAGATTCGAATCTCGGAGAAGACATGGTTGTAACTGTTCGTCCTTTCATAGGAGGTAACAGTGGCCACCTATTAGTTGCCTCCACAATAAAATGGCAACCACTTCCGGCCTTAGGAGTAGTTAATCTCGAAAAGGCAAATGTCCGCCGTTAAGGTAAAAAAAAAGAAAAGTTATTTTCTTCGAGTTGTTTTCTTCTGGAATGTTTCAGGCAGATACTGGATCGTATTAGATTCAGGAATTAAAGATAACTATGTTAAACAGAAAAAAACGTTGGAGCAGATAAAAGTGGACGTTAGGCCTACTGTTGTCCTCCTACTCCTACTGCTGGCCTACAACTCCTATTGCTGTCTACTGACTCCAGTACTGACTCCAGTACCAGAGTCAGTTTTTATCATTTGGCATTATAAAAAAAATGTTTGAAATACGGTAGTAGTATGCTTGTTCGTCTTGCACTTTTTGTCTCAGGCAATCAAAATATCCGTTAAACTGTATTAAGTATAGATGTCATTTCATTATGTATATCATAACATTTCTGTAATCTATGTATAAGACAAGATAAAAAGTGTTTTTGCTACAGCAAAAAATATTTTAAATTCCTTTCCTAAATAAGGAAGCACGTATTATTTAAAATCGCCCGTGTATACAAAGCGTAGTTCATTAGCGACGTTCATTATCAGTTATAATCAATAATTGCCGCTTAGTATGCTCTACTAGGTGTAAGAAACTGAGCTGCACTATTCTTATAAAAATGTTTATTTGCGGAGTGTTAATGATAAACACGCAGGCGATTGTCAATGTTTTCTGTCTAATGTTACCTTTGCGCTGAAATATCAACTTAATTCCCTTACGCGAAAAAATAAACTAATCTATATTAATAGATATCGCAGAATATTTTGAAAGTTAAAGAAATTTAGTATTATTTATTTTGTTTTATATCTTGAATTTTTTCAAGTTATTTAAATTAGAAGGTCAGGGAAGAGTATTTCGCTAAGGCTGTTTAACTGTTAAATTGAACTGTGAAAACAAAAATCAAATTGTAGTTTTCCTTTAGATTTTAGGATTTTTTTTCCTATTTTAATATTATTTTTGGATTAAATTTAATTTACAATAGTAGAATCGTTTTTGGTATAATGTTTAAGACCTAAAATTTCCAGATTACGGTTGTCTCAATTCTGTAAGTTTGTTTTTATGATAAATCAGTACCCGCCTTCTCATAAAATAAATTCATTCAATTAACTCACTCAATCCGGTCTTTTATCTATTAATTTAATTAATTAATTCTTTCAGTCAATTTATTAAATTGAAATGCCTTTTATAAAATTGTAGCCTGTATGCTGTTCATCAAATTTTTAAAAATTAGTGCCTAAATATTTCCCTTTGTTCTTTACAGTTCACCTAAGGATCTGGAAACCTAATACTAAAATTATTGAACCAGAAGGTAAGAGATTTAACTTTGCTTTTGTAATTCGACACGCCAAGCTGATTTAACCTGAAAGTATAAAATATTTAATTTTGAACTGATGTCTTGCAAACAAAACGTGCACTAATATAATTTCGAAAGATGAAACTATAGTTTCTTGTTTAGCTACCAGTTGAGGAAAATGATATTGCTAAGATTTCTGAAGAACGATATCTGTTATTTACATCTTTGTGAAATATAATTTCAGTAACACTTTCCATTACTTTTGTCGGACATGGATTACCAATCCAAGGTCTGTTCTCTTTCCGTAACTCTATAAGCTCTGTTTACAGATTCGTAACCTTTAAAGCAGCGAATGCAAAGATCCAAAACTTGCTGACAATATTTTATGCGAGATCGAAGATATTCCACTGTAAAATTTAGCGAAAATTCTGCTTTTGTGTAATCATAATAGAATACAGTAGAGTGTAGATTAATCGTGCATTCTAAAAAAACGTTACTTTTGTTTACTCCAGAACGACGTAAAAATTACTATAACATAGCTTTAGCGTAAAACAAAAATAATTTCAGAAATTAAAAAAAACGGGGGGGGGCTGCGTGGGATAAGACCAGTGACAGCAGATGAAGACACGTAATGTACGAACTGTTTTTATCTACAAGAAATGCGGAATTTGGTCTTGCCTAATCCTGAATTTATAAGTATTGTACTACTGATTCTATTTTTACACAGTACATTTTGTTTCTGAAAAATACATGTGATACATTCGTGTAACAGAAGACATGCTATCTACAGAAGGAAAGAAGATTGGTTTTTGTTCCAAAAATTCAGAAAAAATAATTTAAAAACGAAATTAAAAATCATCTTTTTAAGCGGAATATTTTATTTAAACTAAATACGCCTGTAATAATATGTAACATAAACGAATTAAAATAAATTTGTGTCTCAAATTTCAAAACAGCTTCATGAAAATATATATATATATATATCTGAAAGGTTTCAGATTTTAACCGTCGCCGAAAAGGGTTTGTTAAGGTTTTTAACGCTCTAGCTGAGCACGTAGTCTACCA
>KK118094.1:595005-608380 GCA_000611955.2 Stegodyphus mimosarum | reverse complement strand
AACTTTTAGCTTTTTAAATTCGCTGAAACAACCTTGTATTTGGCGTACATTTACAAAAAAAACGCTCAATCGATTTCGAGGGCAGCTACAGGTCCCTCCTCAGCAGGCGAACAAAATATCTAGAAAGGGAAAGAAAGCGTTTAGCTTTTTATTCAGCATCGTTTTCTTCGTATTTTCACCATATACAAATCAGCAGCAAAATCACAAAATTTTTAAAAGCAGCATAAGTTTAGAATTTTCCATCCAGCGTTAAGAGTCATCATACATTTTTTAATTTTTTTTAGCCTTTTCTCAGTTCATTGTATCAATGTTCAGTTTTCTTATTAAGATGGCTTACAAAGCATTTTTCTTGTCTCTTTGTTGTTAACGTTTTGTGTTTTAATTTTATTAAATGTCAGGTTTTTCGCACTTACGCCACATAAAATTCAACAGCAAACTCACAAAATATTTAAAAACAGCATATCTTTAGAATTTTCGGCAGAGAGTTTCGCACACTAAAGATAAAATGTTTCATTCCGCATCATATTGCCACTGCTCGCTTTAAAATAGTTAGTTTTGTTAACCAAAAATTCATTAAAATTTTACAAAATATGAAATAAATAATAAAGAAATATATGACACCATTCTATGTAAATATTGAATGTTTTTACTTAGATAGATCATGAATTAAATGCATTTTTATTATTTAAATCAACCCGATTCAAAAGAAAGAAAGGATTTTTAGAGGATAGGACAGATTGAGTTTGGAAGATAAATAATTTACATTTAGCCCAATGGCAACAGACTCGAATCAAACTTAAACCGACTCGTTTATAGTGATTCGAAGCGAATTCGCGTTTCAAGACTAATAGAAATTTTAGGTTAAAAATATGTGTTACACATAACCAACCAGTCTATAAAGTTAATGGTAGTCAATCAGGGGTTTCTTGTTTGCAATCGACTGAATATGCAGTTAATTGACTTTTATACCTTTCACTGAGTGGTTTAGCATACAATCTGAGAAGCGTTGGAGCAAAATAATAAGATCACATGATATTTAATAACCTTCACACCTCCTAACCTAAACAATACGTTTTTTTGCGATCTGGCCTAGTGCCGAGTCACATCCTGCATTATCAACAGTATTAGCAGGTTTATATCAGCAAATAATTTTAGCAAGAATATCCCGACTTCCTAACTGCAGTTTCAAGTTTTTAAATAATTTCTACGGTAGTTTCATGTACACCAAAAGTCTTTTCTACAGACGTAGCACATTGTCTTTCCTTTTTTCTTTGGTAGCAGATAGACTATGTGACATTACATAAGGGATATCGAAAAATATCTCAATTATCATTATTAAAAGAAAGCTATAATAATTTGTAAACTTAACTGTTTATTAACTTTTCGACAAAATTAATAACTTTATTTGCGCACAAATTTCTCTAAACATTATTTTTTTGAATAGAGCTACATATTAGAAATGTCTTACAAACTTTAGTTGCAATTCTAAATTCTAAGTGCATACAGCTTGGAAACAAAATCGGAAAACAAATAATACACGCGTGACATGCTACTCGCTATGGCATTCTTTTCCATTAGCTATTATGCAATCTATTCGTGCGTGCGTGTACTGTTATGCCAAAAAAAAGTTTCCCTTAAAATTTAAGGGTGCAATATTAGGAACTGATTTGGCTCGTTCGTATTAAATCAAAGTGACATGCATAAAAAAAGAAATAAACATTTATTTTCCATTCGCGTTAAATCAAATTTATGTAAAAAAGCTTCATGTTATAAAGGGAATCAGGTGTTATATAAAAAACAAAACATTCTAAGTGACGCTTTTAATGCGACTTTAAAGTCAATCATATTTTACGATTCATTTGTAGATATCCTTCTCTAATGCCCTTTATAACTCATTTTCTGTATTCCTAATGATGTCTAGTTTTTCATTGTTTTACCAAAGCAAATGAATTTAATTTCCACGTTATGTTTAACGAAAGTATACATGGTTTATTAACAGCATTTTCCTGTTAATTAAAATATAGATTAACCATCTCTGCTGTATTTTTTATCTGTCTCTAATTAACTTTGATTTTTAAGTAACCATCGTATGACTCATGTAAATCGTAATTTGCTGTAATTTATGCAATCTAATCAGTTTATCCTCCAAATGAAACTACTTAAAAACCATAAACATGGATTACTCTATTTCTTCGCGTATTCCCCCTCCTTTATTTTCACTAAATTTAACGATCGAAAATCAAGAGTGGAAAATTATGAGAATAATTTAATTTTTGAAGTACACTTTCACAGTAACAATATAAAAAATGAATATAGTCCATGGATAAACTATAGGTAAATATCACAATATTATTTTTAAAAGAACCGAGATCCTATAGTTATATCAACATTACAATATCTAGTACTATGTCTTCATTTTTACTTCTCAGTAATTTGAGTCTTGTCCGTTCTTATTGTTGCTTCTGTTACTCCTTAGACCTCAAACCATCCATAAATTATTAGAGAAGAGGAATGTGCAGCTGACTCAGCAAAAGCGTAGACGGAGTGCCAGATCCTGTTTGCTTCACTGTTATAGGTCAGTTCTTATATTAAGTTGGAAATGGTTCAACAGTTAGACGAGAAAGGTTCGGCATGACCTTCACAGGCAGTCTGCAAGAGTTTGTCGTTTGTCTTTGTTAGTAAGACGAAAACAATTACTACGCGAACGAGTCCATTTTCTAATTTAAGGAAGCTCGTCCTCTGAAAGCATTCAAGAAGGGGAAAATTACACGAATATTTCTTAAATTTTCATCACCTGGCGCTAAAAACCTAGGAAGAAAAATAAGACAGAAAAACACAGTTTTTCTTCTTTTTTAATCCTGTTAGTCCCGAAATGGAATTTTGCTTCGAATTACTACAAATGCGTCGTTTCACTTTTCATTTGAGCCTGTTGCCATTCGGCAAAATGTAATATATATCTTTCAAACTGAATCTGACTGTTGTGGATTAACACACTAAGCTGTATGAAAGCCATTAGATGCAATTCTTAGGAATATTCGTTTCTTATTGTTGAATGCAAATGATTTCAGTAATAAAAATGCATTTAATTCCGGATTTATCTAATTAACAATATTCAATGTTTTCATAGAATGACGTTATATTTTTCTATTATTTACTTCATACTTTTGAAACTTTAATGAATATTTGATTAATAGACTAGACGATTTGAAAGCGAGGAGCGGCAACACCATACAGAGTAAAACATATTTATCTCCAACGTGCGAGGCTTTCTGCCGGGAATTCTAAACATATGCTGGTTTTTAGTATTTTTAGTCCCAAAAGGCGTTAGCCCAAATACTTTGGAAACTGCTCTCGAAACGTGTATATGCGTATAAATGAAGAAAACGCCACTTTCTTCGTAATATAAAATCTTAAACTTTCAAGTTTTTTTTAGCCCAAAGGGCGTTAGCCCAGAAGGCTATTAATTTCGTTTTGACATTTTGTGGCGTTCCACTTTTCAAATTATTGCCACCAAATATTAGAGACCTGCGTTATATTTAAAGAAATTAAATGATGTAGAATATGCATGAATGTATTTATGTTTCTCTCAGTGTGAAAAAACAACGGTACCTAGAGACATCAAATTTTGAATAACGTGTGTCTCCACCCGAATATGGGCATCTGGAAAGCCAAAGTTGGAATGCGGAATTTGTTTTACTATCTATTTTATATTTTGTAAAATTTTAACGGATTTTTAATTAACAAATTCGACAATTTCAAAGCGAGCAACGGCAACGTTGTACAGAAAAAACATTTTTATCTCCAGCGCGCGAGACTGTGTATCGGAAATTCTAAAGAAATGCTCTTTTAAATATTTTGTGATATTGCTGTTGAACTGAATTTTATGGCTAAGTTCGAAGAACATGGTATTTAATAAATAAAGACAACATATAAAACGTTAAAAAAAGTCCCTTTGGCGTAATATAAAATCTGAAGGCTTTCAGATTTTTTTTAATTGTTTTTGGGTTAGCCATGATTTTATGCTAATAGTGGTGTTGACCTTGTTATTACTCCATTTATTCTGGGTAATATGGATAAACATATTAGCAGACGTAACATATACAACATGGAATTTGTTTTATAACACCAGAGCATGAATAAATTATATAACAGCACCGCATATAAGTTATGTAATAATATGAGATATAAATTATATAATAATACGAAATATAAATTATATAATAATACCTCATATAAATTATATAAAAATACACTCATGTCCGTAAATTAAGGATAATTCGGAGTCACGAGGAAATCGAACTCTAAAATAAATACATCACCTGTAAAATCACTGCACACATCTTCAAGAATCATATGCAAATTTCAGGAAGTAACCAGATGACACCGATGGTACGTCACAATGACGAGAGTGTAAGAGAGTGATATATAAGGAATACAGGCAAAGAAGTAAAATTGTTCGCAGGCGCTTTATAAGCATTTCAGTGCAATAACCGAATAGTTCTGACACAAAGGACGCATTTGGATGATATTTTACGTAGTAGAATTATCGGCCGTCTGGAATGTGGGCGTACCCAACTGGAAGTATCAGACGAACTTGGAATTACCCAGAGTGTCATCTCCAGGCTTTGGCAACGATTCCAAGATGATGGTAATGTGAGTAGACGTTACAGCACAGGTCGCCCAGAGTTACAACGCCGAATGAGGACCGGTATTTGGCAGTTACTGAACAGAACAAAAAGAAAAAGGCGGACCTGTTTCGTCAGCTCTCTTCAGTCACTGGTACGACAATTTCAAGGCAGACCGTGTACAGACGCTTAGGGCAGATTGGTCGATATGCTCGTAGACCTGTCAGACGCGTTCCACTTACTGCAACTCACTGTCGCCTGCGGTTAGCCTGGAGTAGAAAGCTTGCATTGTGGACACCGCAACAGTGGGCTTGTGTGATGTTTTCCGACGAGTCCAGGTTTAGCTTGCAGTCTGATTCTCGCCGGACTTTCATATGAAGAGCTCCAGGTACCCGTTACCACCAAGGAAACATCATTGAACGACACCGTTACGTTGGTGCAGGAGTGCTCGTTTGGGGTGGAATTATTCTGGGTTCCAGAACTGACCTGCATGTTCAAATTGGAACCATGACGAGCCAAATCTATCGGGACGTCATTCTGGAACAACATGTACGTTTGTTTCGGGGCGCCATGGGCGCACAATTTGTGTTTATGGATGACAACGCCCGTCCTCACCGTGCAAACATCGTAAGCGAATGCCTTCAAACGGAGGATATCACCCGTATGGACTGGCATTTTCACCGGACTTGAATCCAGTAGAGCACGTGTGGGACATGCTTGGTCGACGAGTTGCAGCCCGTCAACCTCCTCCTACATGTCTACCGGAATTTCGGAGAGCATTGCTTTTTGAGTGATGTAATATCCGCCAAGATCAGATCGATAATTTGATACTCAGCATGCCTAGACGTTGTACGGACTGTATTGCATTGTCTGGGAGACATACAATGTATTAACAATCATACCAACCATGTAATATTGGTTTTTTGTAAATAGGTTTTTTTTTTTTGTAATTTGCTCCAGGGAGAAAAAATCGCTAATTCTTTAAATAATATCAAACATATAGCATCTTTTTTTGCTCTTTACCTTTTGTTTAATAAATAAGCTTTACAAATAAGTCAAATTTGTTTTGCTTCTAACTCTTCCTTTGCCTGATTTTGCATTATCCTTAATTTATGGACATGAGTGCACTTGATACTAATTATACGTGATATTGTTGCGAGCGTACGGGTATGTTATGTATTGAATGCACAAGTCGTTAAAAAGTTAACACAAATTTATTCTTTCTACAAGAAATAAATCAAAATGCTGAAATATTTCTTCAGAGATATTAGTACAATATCACAATATCTCAAACGTTAAACAGAATTCACTTTAAAACACAAAAACTAATTCTATCTCACAGCGAATTCGCTACAATCACAGCATTAAGTAAACAAACATAGTTCGCTTAAAACAGCTACAACTACAACTTATATGAGGTGTTTCAATTCGGCTTTTATAAGCTTTTTAATTATCACTAGAACAATCTCGATTTTTCTGGATGGCAACAGTAATTACGAGATATGTATTTATTGAACATTAAATGCACGCGCTATTTTATTTTTATTTTTTCGACGTAGCTTTCTCTTCAAAAGTCGTCTGCGTTGCACGGGAAAATAAACCAATTTTAATTACAATTCTAAATAATTAGCCAAATAAATATGAAATCCGTAACAATATTAAAGTGGGGAATTTTATGATCTCTCCAGTTAAACTTTGAGCTTTTTTGATCGCAAAACCTCAAACATAACTTGAGACATTATTCAGTCTCAGTGATGTTGAAGCATAAGTAATATTTCTTATTTATACGCAATAATTCAGAACTAAGTTAAGATACCATGGCTAAAAATCTGTTCTTTTTCCTCATTGAGAGACTTCAAATTTAGACTCAATAAAAGACTACTTTGAGCTTTCAGATCTAGCAGCACAGGATCACTGGTTGCCCATTAGTGCATCACTCAGCCTTCGGAAATTCAGTCCGTTTTTATTTCTGTATCCAACATTTTTAGGCAGTTTCCTTTTATTTGCTCAGAAGTCAGCCCGAGACGTCAATTGTGATTGATGATATCGTAAACAAACATTTTCCTGTCAAGCTCCTTCTTTATGGGCCTAGCTCAAGTTTTCTAAGGTACGGCTTAAGAAAAGACTGACTGAGAGGGAAAGTTTTTGATTCCTTTCGGCAAGCTGTAATGTTTCTAAAAGGTCTGAAGTCTTAGAAAGTGTAATTGATTTACTGGAACTTTTACAAGTTCGCTTTGTGATGTAAAAATAATTTAACATTTAAATGAAATTCATTAATTTTTAATTTAGCTTAAGGAACTAAAAATTTCTAGCAACAATATTTTAATTCTCAGATCTAAATTTCTGATATAAGTAAGAGTTTAAAATCTGCTGTGAATACACTGCTTTATGCAGCTTTAAAAATTTAATTTACGACTTCATTTCGGGAGCGGAATGATGCATATTTGGAGTATCAGCAAATTTTTTTAATGTGTTAGTTTTCAGACATTTATTTATTTCGTATGTATGTTTTATTTTTCGGTCTGTCCTTTCTATCTATATTTTTTCCCTTTTTCCCCGTTATTTTCTCCTATTCGTTTTTTTATATTTTTATATTTTCTTTGTCTTTTCCCTTCTAATTGCATTTATTTTCCTCGAGAAAGATATGCCAAGGGCTGTAGTACCCGATAAAAAAAAGCCAGGAGCTGTACTGCAAACATTGTTCATATTAATAATTTCTGTACAGCCTATATTGATTTTTCGTTGATAAAACTAGATTTATTTTTTTTATTGAAAAGTATTTGTTTGAAAAAACGACGCGATCATAAAAGTTGAATGGGAATTTTAATCTTCGTTTTAGTACCTCTGAACCCATAAGTCTGAAAGACTATATAAAAGAGAAAGCATAAAACTGATATATAGGTTAACTATAATTAAATTAATCACAATTAACCAATAAGCTAACCATATTTTCCCAAGTATAATGTATTACTTATATAAAATATTATATAAGAGGTGCGTTTAACATGGTTACGTAAATGATTAGGGATTAGTTTGTACGCCTTATAGAACCCGCATCAGGTAGTACAATAAATGGTGAATCTGATAGACTATATATATATATTATATATATATATATATATATATATATATATATATATGTAAAATATGTAAAATATATGTAAAATATACTCTATATCCATAAAAGTCTTTAATGCTAGAGTCGCTGGCCGCAGACACGTAAAAATATTTTCAGTGTCAAAAATATCAATGTTATCATATTTTTAAATTAAAAAAATATCAATTAATTTTGTAAAAATTACTATATTTATTTATATGTTTATTTTTTGTTTAAAGCCTAAAAGGGGCTATTAGTTTAAAATGGAATTTTGCGTCGAAGCGCTATAAGTGCGTCATTCGAGACTGTTGTCATTCGGCAGAATGTAAGATCTTTACCTTTCAAAATGAATCTGCCTTTCTGAATTAACACATTAAACTATTTCAAAGCAATAGATACAGTTTTTTAGAATATTCGTGTCTTACTTTTTGAAACGGATTGATTTAAGCATTAAAAATGCATTGAAT
Organism: Stegodyphus mimosarum; assembly: GCA_000611955.2. Lineage (NCBI taxonomy): Eukaryota > Metazoa > Arthropoda > Arachnida > Araneae > Eresidae > Stegodyphus > Stegodyphus mimosarum. Next base: position 600,191 of record KK118094.1, on the reverse strand, counting down.
TCATCTGTCTAATTAAAAAGGTTCAGTACTTTCATAGAATGATGTTAAATTTGTTTTATCGTTTATTTAATAATTTTAAAAACTTTAATGAATTATTTATTAACAAACTCTAGGATCTGAAAGGAAGCAGTGCCACGGAATAAAGCAATTTTATCACCTGCGCATGAGACTGTCTAATAGAGTTCTAAATATTTCTCTTTTTAAATATTTTTTTAATTAAATGTTTGGGAATTAAATCCTTTCTGATGTTTAAATTTTTTGCTCAAGAGTTAAAATCTGAAACATTTCATATATTATGAATTTTATGTTGAATTGAATTTTACGTGGGGTAAGGGCAAAGAACGCGACATTTAATAAATAAAGTTAGGACACAAAAAGTTAATGACAAAGTTTTCTAAGCCATCTTACTGAAAAACTGAACATTGATAGGATGAACTAAGTAAAGACTGAAATAAATAGAAAATATATGCCGTCACTTACTTGTATCAGGAAATCTAAACATATGCTGCTTTCAGAATTTTTGTGATTTTGCTGTTGAATTGTGCATGGCGTAAGTGGAAGAAAATGATGCTTAATAATAAAGCTAAAGAATCATTTAAAAAAATAATGTTAGCAGGAGTGAGTGAGTACAAGAGCAGACTGGTGGACTGCGAGCTCAACCAAAACGTTAAATACCTTAACAAACCCTTCCGGGCAACAATTAAAATTTAAATCGTTTCATATATATATGTATATGGTTCGCATGTTTACATAGTTGAATTTATTAAAAATGTGTGCTCATTATTAAAAATAAAACCCAAAAGACGTTTAAAAAATGGCAGATATATTTAATTTGAAAGTTTGGGATTCTTACAAAATTTTTGAGTACCCGAAGAATGCATTTATGACTTTCCTTGAGGGTTCGGTTAAAAATAAATTAGGATAAGTTCGTATTGATTTTTTTCCCTTTACTACCATTTACAGGCCTGGTTCCCGGTAGACGGCTAGAATGCCAAACACATGTCTTAGACAAAGGTACCAATGCTCACAAATCCCTCTTGTAAGAGGCCCACCAGCGGCCGAGCGGTAAAATCTCTGAAAACTGGTAGTTCCGCCCGCGGTTCGAATCCTGCAAACGGACTGGTGCTTAAGCGTCCTCATGGCTTTCCCCATGTGTAATTGTATATCCCAGCCAATTTCTCTTCGAAAGTCATTTATGAAAGCATCCCTCGTCTTAGGCAGATAGCCTTCGCGGGTTTACCGTAATCACGTAAACCAAACTAACACGTTTGCTAAGAAACGTGGCGTAGGATATTGACAAGTGAATGCTGAAATTGATTATTTATTTACAGAAAGAATTGTTGCATATAATTTATCGGAATTATTTTTTCAGTAGGCGTTGACAGGTCATTTTTTCCTTTGTGAGAAATAGTTTATAAATTTATTATTGAGCTTTTATTTTTCTCATCCAAAAGTCGTATCTTTGATTTTGCTTTTACTTTGCAACTCTGCTGCTATAACTAAACCACTCGAATGCCCATGCAGCCAGCACGTGTTTCAGAATTTGAACCTACATATAATTATTATTATCCAGCTGTCCTTATTACTCGGCAACCTTTAAGCCACAGAAGATCCGTTTATATGAAGATACGAAGCATTCTTTCTACTCAATAAATATGTATACTGATTTCATTTGTACCTGTGTATGCTCCTGCGTTTATATCAGTTCTGTGCTCCAAATGCACTCTAATAATGTAAATCTGCAAAACTTACTGCATTTTCTACAACCTTTTTTTAAACCTAATTTCGTAACTGCAGATGCCTATTACAACTGGGTGTATGTTGTACAAGTCAAAAATACTGCGTGCAGTATGACGTTTTCAATAGTCAGTGCAGTAACTTATCTGTACTCAAGGTACTAAGTCGTTCTACGAATTTTTTACTTAGTCTTAAGAATAAGGGTCCCAAAATGTAGTTGATTCCGGCCTAACAGGTTGATGAGAACCTCTTACCCAGGGGATCAGCTGCTCTGCCGATGGGAAAAAGAATGAAAATAGTTATAGGACCTTAAATTGCTAGTAATTCATTCTGGTTCTTGTTCCCACGTGTTAAAATAACTGGTTATATGGATTGGACTACATTGGATGTATTGTATTACAACAAAACATACTGGAGCTATTTATCTAAGAAATGCCTAAATGGAAGATTTTCTAAAGAAAACTGATCCATATTTACATTATATAATTGGACCTATTGAAATTTTGAGAGTTTCACCAATCGAATTCCTTGTTTCAAATTTCGTAATATTTTATTTTCAACAAATACAAAGCAATTTCTTTAGTAATCTCAAAAATGCATGTAAGAGCACTTATGGTTTTGGTATAATTAAAAGCCTAACCTGCTGTGGTACTTCGGATGAGGGCCTATGAAGGAGAGCTGTATGATACAACTCTGGCACAAACTTCGAGTAGCTATGTTGATAAGACTACTGAGCTGTCGAATTTTGTCCTGGGTTCGGTTCTCAGCAATTGAATTAGTTTGTTGAAGTCTCCGTGATTTTTCATACGTAAATATAATTTCTTTTAAAGCAGATAGCTTTTATAAAAATTTTGTCATTATAAATTCTCTTGCGTCTTTAATTTTCACAGTACACCTCAGATATCCTTAGCACAGAAATTTGTAGTGCAGAAATGCGTTTTATAACAAAATTATGAAACGTTCTCGTATATTACAGCAATTCTAAGTTTTAAGAAACAGAATGTTTCAGTTCTATAAAAAAGGGTCAAGTTAAAAAAAAGCGAAGCAACTTTGTTTCGTTTCCTATTCATTTACGAAAGCAACTTCTGAAATCTGCCTTATTTTTTGGGCAAAAGGATGTAGCCATGAAGCAGGAAAAAAGTCGAGAGAAATAATAAAATGTAACGGCGTTTTTTCAAAGATAAAAAAAAGGTGGACATATCAAAGAAGCATTACAGACACTTTTTTCTGGACGTTGAAGAAAATGTACATCTCCACAAAAAATAAAAGTGGACAAAAAACTTCTGAATTGTAACATATTCTGTCTAGAACTAATTATGATATGGAACCTTGAAAAAAAGAAAAAAAAGATAGATAGAAAGAGCGAAAATATTTTTTATTTTAAGGCACCGCATTCGCGTTTTGTTTTTTCAGAACATTTCAATTAATTCCGTTAATAATTCTTTCCTGGTTATATGTGCTGGCAATTTAAAACACCATTCTCTTCTTAAAAATCTCGAAATAAATTAACGCATAATGATTTTCTAGACAATAATGAAAGATAAATAACAATTGAAACACAGATACCAGGTAATGAATATACTCTAATTAACAATTTGAGGAATGGAAAGGCCAAATAGCCATTACTGGTTGGTACTCTGCGAAAAAATAATCTGCTATCCTCAACTATTTTAATAGATTATTGCGGTATTAAAACAAGTTACCCCATCAAGCTCAGATATAAAATAAACCTTGAAGAAAAGGAAAAAAAATTCGGAAAGTAAGTCCCGGGGCTTTTGGTTACAAGAAAAAGATCTAATTATTTCTTTTTCTAAATAGATCTCTTGTTCGTTTAGTTGAAAATGTATATTGATCAGGTTTTTGATTGTTGAAAAAGGGGTGCGCAAATCTAATTGAGTAAAGAAAAACTTAATATTTGCATACTACACACTTTTTAAGGTGAGTAATAAGAAATGTTCATAAAGCAGTGCCATTTCATTAATATAATTCTTACCCTATAATCTTAAAAAATGCTCAGGTTTGAGGCTAAATAGTAATAAAATAATCTCCCTCTTCTTCTCTATACTTTTTTCTGTCAATCCACAATGTACTTCTTTCCGATTAAATTAGTCATGAATACTGAACGAATTAGTATTCAAAGCAAAAGGGAGGGAGGTTAAAATGCTTATTTTTTTCAGATATGTGGCAGTTATTGAACTATATTAAATATTAGATATTTATTAAATTCTGTCGTAGAAACCTTATTAAACATTTGCCTATAAAGTTTTTTACTTCTTTGTGGTAATGACACACAAAGCGGGAGGAATTATTCCATTCTCCCATGTGGCTTTTGTGGTGTTACTGGTTTGTGTAACTACAACCAGTTTGTGTGTTCGTTACTCTGTATCAAGCAAGCAACACGAAGATCCGAGTTTCGAATCCGTGGAGTAAACCGCAGGTTTGTCATGTTTCTCTGGTTACGAAGGATGATATAATCCATACAGTGGCACCCGAACTAAATATGATAGGTGGTAAATGATTAAATGATTAAAATTTCATAAAAATTGAATGATTTATTTCAGAGTTACATAGTTATAAAGTAACGAGCTCAATAAGGAGTTGACCCACATCTAGCCTGAATACAAGCTGCCACACGGCATGGCATAGACTGATAAAGCTCCCAGGGTGGTCTTTTGGGGATTTCTTGTCAAATTTGCTCCAATTGTCGAGCTAGGTTATCAACATTCCCTGTCAGATGCAGTCGCCTTCCCATCATATCTCAGACATGCTCGATTGGAGAGAGATCTGGCAATCTGGCTGGCCAAGGAAGTGTTTGAAAAACTGTTCATACAGTTTATATCAACATCTTCCGTATGTGGTCTGGGTGCTGCAGAAGGAACGGTAGCAGAACAGGTCTCAGAATGTCATCGCTGTAACGCTGTGCTGTAAGTGTGTCTCTGATGACGACCGATGTGGCCCATCTGTCAAGGGAAATGGCAGCCTAGACCATAACTCCTGGTTGAGGGCCTGTGTGACTTGCAGTAGTGAAAGCAGGACCGACACTTTGCTTTAGGCGTCTCCAGACACGTCTTCGATGATCGTTACGACACAGTTGAAGCGGAATTCGTCACTAAAGACTATACGTCCCCAGTCAGCATCAATCCAACCTGATCGAGCCAAGCACCACTGTAATCTGGATCAACAGTGTGCAGGCGTGAGTGGCAGGTTGTATAACGGTCGGTATGAGCGTAGATTTAGCTCAATATATTTTGTTTTTGTAAGCTGCATTTAAAAATATTAGAGACTTTTATCGGCCAAAGTATTGAGACTGTTTGCATATTTTTTAGAGGATTTTCATTGTAATTACAGAAATATTTTTCCTACGTTAGTTGGGCTCTAAGTGTTCTATTTTATAACCCTTATTCTTCGATATCTTTATAAACTGTATTTTCAAAGACAATAAACCCTTT